>JAULJZ010030897.1:0-15106 GCA_032270985.1 Heliamphora pulchella
TCTGAGTCTCGGAATGCCTTTGTTGGGGATAGATAGATTCTAAGGTGCCGTTTGGTAACGTTTATGTTTTCTGTTTTCTGTTTTTGTTTTTGTTTTTTTCGTAAACTGTAAACGAAAACATGTTTGGTTAGTGGAATACCAAAATTCCAATATTTCTACCGAAACACATCAAAAAATTCCAAAACAATCAGTTATTAGGAATATCCAACAATGGTCATTTCTATTTTCCACTTTTTGATAAAAAAGATGAGAATAACCAAAAAAAAATTATCTTAAACATATCAAAAAATTTGAGAAACTATAAAGGAGATGAGGCAAAATTTTGTTTTTCCTACCGTAGATGTTTTGTTTTTAGGTGTTTCCCTTTGTGAGCATTTTAAGCACGCTCATGCAAAGGGGGCATAATTTCATTTCCCCTGCTAATAGTTTACCATCACGGTTGTTAAGATTTCAATCTAGATCTAACAACTCAACGATATTTCAATCCATTTTGGAAAAATCGAATCGGGTCATGATCTTCTCTTGATCCATCTGAATCAAACCTTTGCTGATCCAATGGCCAATAAATAGCACTTTCGTCTGAGTACCGTTTCACGTACAGCTTCTTTTCCTGCTACACCCAGAACACCGTACTCAGGGTTCCAAGCCCAATAGTTCCTGTCATACGTTTTCGGTTGGGCATTGCTTTTCTTCTTAATAGTAGCCACAATAGCGATTAAGTTCCTATAAGGTTTGGGGAAGGGTAGGAAAAAACTTTTTCAGGTATAGCTATACTAAAGTAGTCAGCCTAACCTTCGGTATGTAAAAAATCCATTGGAGGTATGAGCTTACCCTTTCAGTGACTAGAACTTAATGGATCGTAGGAGCTCAGTTAAGAATACAATATCAGTCCTTGTAATATAGTGCAAGTATGAAAGGTAAGTCCATGTGGTGCTTAGCAATTGATTATAAAAATCCATTCTTGAATCAGAGATTTGACCAAACTGATCTATAGATTTGACGAGTTTTACTTCCAAATCCATCAATTCGCGGGCTAAGCATGATCTGCTGAACACACTTGGTGGATTAGGTGACATATGGAGGAACACGTATACTGTTCAAGCTTTTCCATCTCCCTCTCTAACTCACACCAATCTCCAAATATGCGTGTCAACTCTATCTGGCACGCGCTGGAAAAAATATCATTTGACTGCTTTTTTTCTTTTTCTCCATTTATCAAATGGGATAAGATTTATTTATTTATTTATTATATTATCTTTCTTTATTTCTTAGAGTATCCATTTAAGTTTCCTATTTAGGTTCCATTATCTTTTTTCTTCTTCTCGCGCTCTTTTTTGTAAAATGGCAATCATCCATTAAGCTTATAGCTCTTGCAACAACTTATTCCTATGTTTTGTTCTGTTCTTTTCTTTTGAAGTGTTCCAAATATTTTGCTACTACTACGGCAGAATGCAACTATAACAGTTTTCTTTTATGAATAAAACACCTTTTCTTTTATCTTTTCCTGTCCTGTCAACCTATTTTCAAAGTCAGCTATATTTTCTCTTACCAATTCTTTATTAGTATTGACAACACAGTGTAAAATTCTCTATATAATGTTCTTCTTGTCCGCCTCTTTTTTTATTATTTTATGAAATGCAAATATCTTAAGTCTAAATTTTCTATATATATAAGACATACTTGTTTTTTCCATATTTTTCAAAGGGTTTTTACTTCGCATAATCTAGGCTCATTTGTTGTCTAAGAAACTTTATTCATATAGAAATTATAACAAATTTTATCTTTTTTGGTAGAATATTCCAATCCTAGATCCAATTCTATGATTTTGTACCAGAAGGCAAAAGCCAGAAAACCTAGTTAATCCCCTAAATCCCTCAATGATTAAACATACAAGCCATGTTTTCACAACCTTGTTGACCACATGATAGCGACACCCAAAGAAAATCATGTATTTCATGATAAACTAAAGAATCAACCACAGAGGACACATGAACACCCTGACATTGGCTCATTTTATTCATTTTCAGGTAATAAAATAATACCTAACCAAGATTAGAATAATAGAATAACAAACCACAGCCAGCATACCTCTGCTGAACCCTCATGTTGCTTTCTTCCAGTTTTCTGAGCAGCAGATTTGTCTCCATTCTTCTCAAGGTTCCCATTTGGGTGCTTCTCAGACTGTTTAGTAGATGTGTTTAGGAACTCATTCTGACCAACGGGGCAATTTTCTCCTGTGTTTGCATTAACTTTTGTAAGTTGTTCACAATTCTTGGTTTCTTCCAAAGGTTCAGTTTCGTTGTGCTTTGATCCCTGCCTTGCTAAATTATCATCAGGCTGTCCCTGATTCTCATTAGAAGCCAATTTTTTCCTTTTCTTGGAACTCTTTTTCTCGTAAATTATATCCTCTAAATTCACAAAATCCAACTTTCCCCCCTCAATTTTTACTTGGTCTTCTATCTTATGAATCCCACCAGACAATGTTTCAGAAACCGAACCCTCTTTCCTTCTCCTCTTTTCTTTAGATTCGACTTTGTTCTCCTCTGATGGAATGTCATGCACATCCCCAAATCCAGATTTACATTGTTCAATATTTTCAACAAAAGAATTCGTACTTTGCTTCTTCTTTTTCTTATCTTTAGATTTACCTTCCGCATCATAATCAGTTTTATCATCCCCTTTTGAAGATGCTGTGTCATTAGATGTGTCTTTAGATTTAACTTCAGCAGGCACTTGAAACAAATCTGGTTGTTCTGGCTGTACATTTCCATCAAGTTTATCCGTAATCAAACCCTTCTTACTCTCCAAGTCACAGCGCTCAACATCATCACCAAGAGGGTTAGTACTTAACTTGGTTTTCTTCTTTCTATCTTTAGATTTAACTTCTGACGCAGAATCAATTTTAGCGTCGCCAACAGCATGTTTTGAATTTTCGCATTTCTTTTCATTGACCACTGGCAATGAATCAAATTGCACTTGTTCAACCTTACCATCAAGTGATTCAGAAATAGACTTCCTTTTCTTTTTCTTCTTATCCTTTTCTTTTTTAGTAGATTCATCTGTCTGCAGTTCACAGACTGTATCAGCAGAGGGCTCCTGCAGTGCTTGCGCATTGAGTTGTTCAGTTTGAAGGAGAGAATTAGAAACCTTTTTTCTTTGCTTCTTATCTTTCAACTCCACATTAGAATCGATGAGCAAATCATTTGCCAGTATTTTCCCAGAGTTCTCAGCAGATTCAGTAATTTGATTGGCAGTTCCAAATTGATCTGTTGCAGCATTGTTGTCAACCTCACCACTTTTTCTTTTCTTTTTCTTTCCAACAGCTTGCTCGATGGAAGAACAGTGGCTATCTTTCTTGTTAATTACATCAATTGGCAGTTCTGTAGTTTCAGAGATCTATTATTAAGATTTAGTCTAGATATTCATCAATGCACTGCATGCTGCATATACCTTAACAGAAATGGGTGGGAACGTGACAGACAGACAGAGAGATAAGATTCAAAAAAAATGAATGAAGTTCCAAAGCATTGTATACCTTTCTCCTTGTATCTGTCAAACTTTGTTTCAGCATGAGTACTGCACATCACAGAACATTAAGTAGCATGAGAATGAAAACTAGGATTTAAAGATACAACTAACAGAAGCTAACCAAAAGTGTCAAGCAATAAGAAATGAAGCACTGGAAGAGATATTTTAAGCACCAGAATAACATAAAACGAGTTTCCATCAAATAGATTCCATCCAAGATATCTCCAGCAATATCATCCAACAATGTTGCACCTATAATATGGCGGGTTCAGCCAACTCTGTGAACTATATTTTTCACAGCACACAAATGCACCAATTGTCATTTGATGATAACATGCACCTGTGATGATTAGTTAAAAGCTAAAATGGTGTACTCAACAGACCCCAAGGACATTGTATTTGACTGTCATGATTAGAAAATAAGTTTTTGCCACCCACTTGTCTTACCATGTCTCCAAATAGTTGCTATACATATCTTCTAAATTAAGCGAACAAGACTTCCAGTTGTCATTCTGCAACAAAAAATCAGATCATTTACATTACATGACAGAGGCAGCTTAAACCACAAATAAGCACTTAAGCAGTATAGTATATTGAATCGGAAATCATGTTCCACAGATGATCAGAACGAATCAAATATCAAATTAAGATGTTGACAGAACCTTTGCTTGACATTACAACGCCTTCTTAGATACATTTTGATATTTATGAAGCTCTGAAGTAACCATCCTAACCCAACCCAATGCTTAATCTCTTTCTCAACTCAAACAAATTTAAAATCAAAAGAAAACAGAGTAAAATCAGCCACGGTTCACTTTTAGAATCCCATAATAACAAAACTCTTGGGTCATAATCTGCTTTCGGTCTAGCATTTTTTATACGGCCTTTTTTCATATTTAGTAAACATTTTTCGGCATTAGCAATATACCTTTTAGATTCCTCTCATTGCAAAAAATGAGAAAAACCAAAAAAAAATCACCAAAAATAAAAATATATAAAAATCAAACAATTAATCGGCTTTTTAGGCCTTTCGTCTTTAATAAATTGTTTTTAACTTTAGTCAGAATTGAAATTATTTTTAAAATCTTTCTAAAAGAACCCAAAATCTTTATAAAAAAAAGATTAAACCAAAAAAAAATTAAAAAAATCCAAAAAACACGAAAATAAAGCTCCCGAAAGAAAAAACCTGGACTTTTTTTAGACCAGACATAGTCACAATCAAAATCCATATCGGTGGTGTTTGGCATTGCTTAAGTGAAGGTTGTAGCTTTCTAGTACTAATGTTAGTAATAAGTTATAATTTTTTCAAATACTTATTTCTACATTCTTTTTATAAATAACTAATTTCAGCTAAGAGCTAGCATTCTTTCCAAACAATTATAACTTTTGTTACAACTTATAATTATCATTTATTCAGTTACAATCTATAAAATCTATAAGCTACTAGTTTGGACAACGCTCAACATCACCATTGTATACAAGTATCGTAGCAAACTGTGTATACTATGCATCAAACACAGACATATATATATATATATATATAGAGAAAGAGACAGAGAGAGCGATAGGAGGAATGAAACCTCAATTTGAGATTCGGAGAGTAAACGTTTGAGAGCTCTGGAGAAGCCATTGCGATCGAGGTAGTGAAGGACGGAGTGGAGAAGAAGGGCTTTCTGGTCGGGATTTAGGGTTACGGTTTTGCTGCTGCAATGCTTCATCGTCGCCATCTTCGTGTTTCGCACGGCGAGCAATACCTGCCTCGGCTTGAAAGCTAAAAGGGATTGGTAATTAGGGTTTGCGACTGCGCTTCCACTTTGCTTCGCTTCTAGCATATAGGAGAATAGCCTGCAGTATGAAGACGCGGATTGGAAAATTGGGCATGTCCGACGTGGGTATGTATATTGCTAATTGCTGGTGTTTCGATAACTTCGCCCGTTTGATGTCTAAATTTGATTTAGTTTTTTTAAAAAAAGAATAATAAAAAAAACAAATTTTTTGAAATAATATTTTACAGTAGTTTTTTTTTGCTTTTTATTAAAATTTTTAATATATTTTTTATTTTTAATTTTAAATTATAGCGTTTGGATTCTTATTAGTACGACTTTTTTTATTTTTGTAAGGAGCGATGATTTTTTTAATTGAAGATATTATGATAATTTTATTTCAAAAAAATTATAGTATTTAAAATGTGTATAGGATTTTTTTAAAAAAGAGATAAAAAAATTAATTAATTTTTTTGAAAAACCAAACAGTATAGTTTAAAAACTATTTTTTTTTTGTTAAAAAAATAATTTTTAAGTAATCCAAAGAGGGCCTTAATCTAAAAAACTAGAGAAAGATTTTTTTTTTTTTTTGACTTTCAAGTAATGAGATATTTAAAGTAATAAAAAATATTGATTAAAATTTTAAAAACTTTATTTTAAAAAAATTAAAAAAACTTGAATGTGATTTTTTTGTTTTTTCTTAAAGATATTTTTAATTGATTTTTTTATTTTTAAATTATTCGTGATGAAAAAAAAATAAAAAAGTATATAAATTAAAATTTAATTTTAAAAATCATTAAAAAGAAAAAATAGCTAAATAGAAAAACTCTCCTGAACATGACATATATATTTGTAGTCTGAGGATGATTTGGCATTGGTTTTTTATTGGAGTTTTAACTTTTTGATAGTGTTAAATGAAAATTTTAGAGTGTATTTATTTTGTTAGTTTAACTTTAATTTTGATTGTCACTATTTTAGATTTCATTATTCGCATTCATAACTAGTTATGATGTGCACATATTAGTTATTTTAATTTTATTTTTTAATTTTTTTAATTTTAGCTTTAATTATAACAATTAGGCTTAGTCGCGTGAATATTTTTACTTTGAGTTTTAAAAATTCTAATTTTAATTTTTAATTAAACAAATTTAATTTCAGTTACGAAATACATACAGTATACACCCAAATATTAAGTGACAGTATAATTGTATATATATAGGACTACAACAGAGACTTGTGGAGTAAATATAACTTGAGCTTCTAATGTAATTATGAAAACCTGCTTACCTCTAAGACAATTTCATAAAAATATAAATTACAATTCATATTACTAAAGAATCGTAATTGCACTCCCAGCTACATTCTCAAAATCGATTATTTGAGCTCATGTTATTAAATGCTTAACTCATCTCCCAACGTTAAGATTTTCAATACCTGCTAATTAAATTTAATTACTGATAATTTAATTTAATCGACTTCTTAAAATTTCTTAAACCCTTTCGCTGAACTTATTTAACAGTCGGATAATTAAATCCACCTGTAGGGTTTGGCTCGGTTAAAACTTATAAACTTCCTTAAGGGGGTATCGTCAATCCCGAACAATTGAAATGTTGATTTTGTCAATAATTAATATTCGTCATATATTTAATACCGCTATTTAACTCACAAAAAATATTGATCCATAAAATATCGCACACTCTAATTAATCAAAATAACGAATACTAAATATGCGCGAATAATAATTATTTCAGAATTAAGAGTATAAGTACTCATAATATCCTTGAGATGTGAATTAATTTATATAGTCAATATAAATTAATTACCCCAATGTGGTCCTGTTCAATATACAAAGAATACTAGTATTGAGAGTTGGAACAATAGACGACACTATTATCTGTTTCCCGTAACCAGAACAGGCGTACTAAAATTCTGTGTTACAATCGTACCGATGGCTTGTCTAATTCCATCTAGACTGTGAACCGTAAACTTATATTTTGCAAAAACTTATAATTTAGTCTTTTGTGTGCAAGTCGTACTCTACATATCAGATTAAATACTGTACGGAATAAAGTACATCTATACATAACATTAAAAAAATGATATTGCATACATTGCTTGTTAAGATTCTCATAAAAGGAAAAATAATTTTTATTAAAGACAAAATAAAATACTAAAACCAACAAAATTCATGGTTTCTTAGTATACAACCCTAACGCGTTCTGTATTATAATGATCTATTTGAACCTTTGATTGGGGAGAAACTAGAAAAGATGACACAGACTGAGTGGGAGATATTGGATCGAAAGATTTTGATGACTGTGTAACTGAGTCTCACATCGTTAGTGATCTCCAATATCGTAAAAGAGAAAATGATGGCAGGATTATTGGTGGTGTTGAAAAAAATGTATGATCAGCTCTCTATATCTAATAAGCTATACATGATGAAGAGGCTATTCAATCTGAGGATGGCAGATGACACCATTATAGCAGAGCATCTCAACAAATTTAACTCCATCGTAAATCAATTTGAGTCAATTGGGATCAACTTTGATTATGAGGTTAGAGCCTTAGCTCTCCTTTCCAGTTTACCAGAAAGCTGAAGTGGCTTGGTTGTCGCAGTCAGCAACTCCTCGTCTAAGTTGAAGTTGGAGGAGGTTGTCGGTTTCATCTTTGGAGAGGAATCATGCCGTAGAACAGTGGGTGAAGGATCAATATCAGGGTCAGCATTGAACGCCGAAGGTAGAGGAAGAAAGACAGATAGAAAGAATCAAAAGGGCTGGGGAAACCACAGATCCAAATCATGGGGCAAATCGCAAACTTGGGAGAAGTCAGCTAGATGTTGGAACTGTAGATAGAAAGGCCATCTCAAAAAGGATTGTAAAGCTCCGAGGAAATAGCACGACAATATGAATCAAGGTGGTAAGACTACTGCTATTGTTTCTGATGAGAAAAATACAGATGCTTTGATTTGTGTATTGGATTGTAGAACTGATTCATGGATTGTTGACTTGGGAACGTCATTTCATACCACTCCCCGTATGGATATACTTTACGGGTATGTGAAGGGAAATTTTGAAAAAATATATCTGAGAGACGACGAAACTTGCAGTATAGTTGAGAAGGGTGAAGTACAGATCACACAGGACAACGTTACAGTATTGAAGTCGAAGGACGTTAGACACGTGCCTAGTCTAATGAGGAACTTGATTTCAGTAGGACTGTTGTTAAAATCTGGATCGTGATGACATTCGGGGGAGATTCCTAGAAGATGAGCAAAGGGTCATTGGTTTTGGCCCAAGGAAATAAGGAGGGTACACTGTATGTATCCTTGGGTTCTTACAACAGCATAACAGTGGTAGCATCAAAAGGAGACACCAACACGTTGCACAGGCGTCTCGGTCACATGAGTGAAAAGGAGATGAGAGTTTTGGCACAGAAAGGGAAACTACTGGGTATTGAGTCAGTGGACCTGGAATTCTGTGAAGATTATGTCTTCGAAAAATAGAAAAAAGGTCAGCTTTACAAAACAGGCAAAGACTTCAAAGTCAGACAGATTGGAGCTGGTGCATACAGACGTATGTGGACCTATTCAGGTACCCTCTATCGGTGGCTTGAGGTATATTGTAACTTTCATTGACGATGCTACCAAAAAGTTATGGGTTTACTTTTGTTAGAATAAATCAGACGTGTTTGGTATTTTCAAGAACTGGAAGGTATCTGTTGAAAATGAGATAGGTCTGAAATTAAAGTATCTGAAGTCTGATAACCGTGGTGAGTACTGCAGTAGGGAATTTTAAGATTATTGTGCAGCTAACGGGATCAGGAGACTAAAAACTGTTCTGATGAAGTCGAGACAGAACGAAGTGGCAGAACACATGAACAGGACGATCATGAAGCGTGCCCAGAGTATGAGGTTACTTGTCGGGTTGCCAAAGCAGTTCTGGATAGACACAGTGAGTACATCAGCGTTCTTGATTAATAGGGGTCCTTCAGTTGCACTGAATTGTGGATTACCTGAAGAAGCTTGGACCAGGAAAGAGGTAAAGATTTTTCATTTACACATTTTTGGTTGCATAGCCTATGTACATGTTGAGTCAGAAAACAGGGGCAAGTTAGACCCCAAGTCTCGGAAATGTAAATTTGTTGGCTACGATACAGATAGCTACGGTTATAGGTTGTGGGATCCAGAAAGTAGGAAAATTGTGAGGAGTGTAGATGTGGTTTTCAATGAGTCAGTTTTGTATAAAAACAGACAGGATCAGAAAGATGAGACAGCAGATGAGTCAGACTATGCTGAGTTTGAGGGATCGTTCAGCAAAGTCTTTGAACCCCGGGATGTGAACAGACAGCCAACTCCACAGCCAGAGCACAAACTTCCATAATCAGGAGGTTTACTAGAGTAAGCAGATCTACAGTCAGATATTCACCCTCATTGCATTTATTTGCTGTTGACAGACAGTGGAGAGCCGGAATACTTTGAAGAGGCTTTGCAGACAGAGGAAAAGGGCGAGTAGGAGCGTGCAATGGATAAAGAGATGCAATCTCTGTCATCTAACAAGACTTGAGATCTAGTTCAGTTGCCCAAGGGTAAATCAGCATTGCAGAATAGGTGGGTCTACAGGCTGAAAGAAGAAGCTGATGGGAGCAAGCAGTACAAGGCGAGGCTGGTGGTCAAGGGTTTTCAGGAGAAGCCGGGAATTGACTACATGGAGATATTTTCACCAGTTGTAAAAATATCCACCATCGGAACAGTTTTGAGTATAGTGGCTACAGAAGACTTGCATCTGAAGCAGCTAGATGTCCAGACAACGTTTCTCCACGGTGATCTGGAGGAAGAGATCTACATGTGACAGCCACAGGGGTACTCGGTTAAAGGGAAGGAGGACATGTTGTGCAGGCTGAAGAAAAGCTTGTATGGGTTGAAATAGGCACCCAAGTAATGGTATAAGCGGTTTGACAGCATTATAGCAGATACAGGGTTCAGCAGATGCCATGGTGACCATTGCTACTACATCAAGAGGTTTGCTAACTCGTATGTGATTCTTCTACTGTACGTAGATGACATGCTAATTGCAGGATCCAGCATGGATGAGATTATAAATCTTAAGGTACAGTTGTCCTAGGAATTTGTTATGAAGGATTTGGGAGAAGCCAAACAGATACTTAGGATGAGGATCAGCAGGAACAGAAAGAGTCGGAAGTTAAAACTTTCACAGTTGGAGTATGTTGAAAAGGTCATGCAGCGTTTCAACATGGTAGGTGCAAAGCCCGTTAACACGCTTTTGGGAAGTCACTTCAGACTTTCAAAGGAACAGGGAGCTGTCATAGACGAAGAAAGGATCTACATGGCAAAGGTACCATATGCGTCAGCCGTGAGTAGGTTGATGTATGCCATGACTTGCACGAGGCCAGATATCACCTATGCAATGGGAGTTGTGAGCAGGTTCATGTCAAATCCGGGCAAGGAGCACTGAAAGTAGTTAAGTGGATTCTGAGGTATCTCAGGGGTACCACGAGATATGCTTTATGTTACGAGAGCTCAGGGATTCAGCTGAAAAGGTTCGTGGATTCAGACCTAATTAGGGACATTGACAGCAGGAAAAATACAATAGGGTATGTGTTTACCTTGGGTAGTGCAGCGGTAAGCTGGGTTTCTAGATTGCAAAAGGTAGTGACAATCTCTACCACCGAGGCAGAATATGTCGCAGCTACTGAAGCGTGTAAAGAACTGATTTGACTAAAGGGTTTCTTGAAAAAATTAAGAAGATGTCTGGACAAGTGTCAGTAATATAGCAACAGTCAACGTGCTATACACTTGGCAAAGAACTCGGTATTTTATTCAAAGACCAAGCATATTGACATAAAGTATCACTTTATTTGGTATCAACTAGAAGAGGGGCAATTCAATCTGGAAAAGATTCATATGAACGAAAATCTTGCAGACATATTCACAAAGGTTGTGACAGTGGAGAAGCTGAGGGACAGTTCAACTTCTGTTAATCTTCGGGCTTAGAAGACAAAGGGTTGGCTCGCACGGGACTTGGGATTTCTAGATTGCAGAAGACTTGGAGTGGTTTTACTTCAAGTAGGAGAATTGTTGAGAGTGAAGAAAAACCTCTCTGTCTAGTGACCGCTCAAGCGGACAGGAGTTTGGTCGAGCAGGCTTGCACGCAGTTGGTCTCGGACTAGTGACAGCTCGAGCGACCAGGGGCCCAAGCAAGTGGGCTTATACGGAGGTAGTCTCGGGCTAGTGACAACTAGAACGGACCATCGTGGAACAATTTTTGCTGTGCGGCGGCTAGAATTATGTTTTAACCTAAGGGCCTTTATGAAAAGGGCAAAATGTTATATTTTAGCTTGAGAGACACGTCAAGATTATTATTCCTTTTGTAATCCTCAGATCAATAGTGAAAGTGTGAGCCCGTTGACGTAAGCATCATTGCCGAATCACATAAAAACTCGTGTGTACATCATTGGTTGTTTTTCTGTTCTTGTTCTAGTTTTGTGTTCATTTGTGGCTTGATTGTGTTCTTCACCAACATGATTTGTGAGTTGAATGTAGTCGAGTGTTGACTTGAAATCCACGACACTTTCCTCGTTTATGAGCATAGTTTCCTAACTTGATCTAATGTCCCAATTATTTTTGAGAACTTGACGAAGCATCTTGAATACAAATATTTATGTTCAGAGACATATTTTCCTGGTCTTCCAAATTGCAAAATAAGAAAATTAGAAAACTAGGACATCTATATGCTTTGGATGATCGTGCATTATAAATGAGGAACATGAAAATGAAGTAATATGTTCAACTTAATTTTTTTAAGTTAAAACAAACAAGGCCATTATATATTGTGTTATCAAGATCTGGGACTGCTACCCAATACTTGGGACTGTCAACTAGGTCTAGTGAATGCTGTAATATTTTTACGAAGGAAAAGAATATTAGTTGTAATCTACTCTCAATCAATATTTAATTCTAATAAACATAAAACATAATTATGAGCAAGTCAGTCATGACCTCCACCAGTAAATGCGAAATTCTATCATTAAATAGATCCTATGATTTGTTTTGTTATGTTTTTTTGCTCCTTTCACGGATATGTACTTATGTGGTCCTTTGTGGGGAGAAAAATAAGAAAGATAGGAGATGAAAATATGCTTATGAGATTCACAGCATTCTCAAAGCCCAAGTGGAATTTTCTCCCACGTGTTTCTAAAATAGATTTGATGGATGAGGCACTTCTCTGATGAACAAAAGCGTTTGTTTTTGTCACAGTGATTGGAGAAAAATGGTGGATGAGTGGGTGATTGCTACATCAGTGGTTGCAGGTAATGAAACCTTCAAACTTGTTTGCAATATGGTGTCCTTTAACTTCACCATTGATTACTATGGGCTAACAATCTGTCCTTTTATAAGGTGATAAATTAGCAGGTACAGAAAATTTCACCGATTCTGTGAATCCTTCACTTGTCGACGATGGACTGGGTCTCCCTTTGCCTCCGCTGGATGTTGGAGCTTTCTTTACGAGTCAGATTGCACGAATAGAGCTTTTTCAGGTAGGTGCAGTTCTCATTGTTGTTTACTTTTATTTACTTTTTTTAATGCATTGTTCTTCAACTAAGTGACTTGCTTTTTCTGTTCTTCGAAACTGGCCGGATGAGAAGTTCTTTGATGGAATGGATGATGATGGAAGTGAGTAAATGTAAAAGATTTTTATCTTTCCTATTTAGTTATTAATTTCATGTAATACTTGATTAATTTCCAATGCTACGGGGACTTGTAAAAACTGTTGGGATATTGCAGATCCCAAAAGTGATGAAGAATTTATTGAGAATCATGACAATGGAAAGAAACATTCATTAGACAACCATGACATGAGCAAGCAGAAATCACATCTTCCCAAAGATGCTAATATGAGTGTGAAGGACATGGGTGTCACAATGAAGCACGAATCTGTTGTGAAGTCAACTAAGTGGCCAAATAATGAATTTGGTGCTCGGAGACTGCCGAAACTAGATTTGGAGAAAAAGCTCGTTGATGAAAGAAAGTTTAATCAAAATTCGGATATGGTCATCATCCAAAAGAGGCCATCAGCAGGTCGCCATGAGGTAAATATTTCGATCATGATCTTCTTTTGGTTTCTGACTTGAAGGTTGATTATTGTTCATTTCATATAGGTTACCTTTTTTCTGCTAGAATTTTAAGTTCACAGATGAAGCTGCCGTAGAAGAGAAACTTGAAGCCACAAGGAAGAAACTGCATGAAGGGTATCAACAAGCTGAGAATGGTTTGTAAAATCCTACTATGGGGCTTTAATTGGTTTCCTTGTATGTTCTTGAGATTTTTGGTTATTAGCTCCTCATTGGAATTTCTGAGATAAATATATGATTTTCTTTCTTGATTGGACAGCTAAAAAGCAACGGACCATACGATTCATGGATGTGCATGAACTTCCTAAGCAAGGGCTTCCCAATAGAAACCCTTACTGTCGAAGAAGGCAGAAGAACTCTTATCGTCATTTTAAAAATAGATGATTCTAGATGCCCTTGATTTTGTAGACTGGGTTCAGTTACCTTTCAGTTTTCATCCATTTTGTAGAGTCAATAATGAAGGAAGGCCACTAACCTTTCTACATAGTTAGATCACAATTTGGCAGCAGAATCTTCAAGAGCACAGACAATAGAAACTTGCTTGGAATTGCCTGATCAAACAGTTTGGTACAGGTAATTTTTTTCCCTCCAAACGTGAACTCATGGAATTATTGAATTGTAATTATGAATATACAAAAGTTTATGTGGATTCTAGAATGAATCATATATGTTAGTTGCTGAGGCAAGTATGTTCACTAAATTTATGTTGCTCCATCTCATTATTGGAATTAATATATATTAGAAAACTAGGATCCCTTGATTTATTGTCATTATCTTTGATTTTTAAAATTTTTTTTTTATGATTTTGCCATCCTTTGTAAATTTATTCTTTTAATATAAATAGATGACCATTTCTCATAGGAGCTAAGCCAAATTTATGTAATCATTTTTAGTATCTGATCTAATTATCTAACCTCTTAGAATCCCATACAAAAAAAAAAAAACCAAAACAGATAGGGTAAATTACACTGACATTCCCTGAGATTTCTGACAAAAACAGAAACATCCCCTGTACTTTATGAAATATCACTTATCTCCCCTGTCAGTAATTTTGCCCTAACACCGTTAACAAAAATTGAAAATTTACATATTTAACCATCTAACCTTCAAAAGCTTTAGGAGAGATATTTGGTTTCGAAAAAGAAAAAAGAGAAAGAAGAAAGGGCAGTGGTGCACTCCGCCCCACTGCCTCTCACTCGTTACCACCTCTGGTGGCTGTCGTCGTCATCGCCGTTCACTCCTGTCGTCGCCACCAGCAACCCCATCGTTGCCCATCGCCGTCATTCTACCACCGACTCTCTCTCTCTCTCTCTGTATATATATAGTGGGCCTCCACCATCACTGCAACTAGCCAGCCACCGGCCCCACTCCGCCTTCACCGCCTTTGTCGCAGCATCACCCTGCCGTCGCCGCCGGCCCCAACTCCGACAACCACCGAAATCTCTCTCTCGGTATCTCACAATCTCTATTCTCTCTTTCTTTCTCTCATACCACTCCACCACCGCACCCAAGCACCGCGCAACAGTAGAGCTTAGATGAGGGTGTGGTGTCTCAAACACAACGATGGCATTGTAGAAGAATCATTTTTTTTTGTTTTTTCTTTTACTTTTCGGAAGCAAATAGGAGGAATTGGGATGCGAATTGGAATTCAAATCTCATAGATT
>JAULJZ010030919.1:0-15105 GCA_032270985.1 Heliamphora pulchella
CACAAATATACATTATACATGTATATACAGATCCATCCATCAACATAGAGATCAACAAAATATTTTCAAAATGTTTTCCCCCATTTTCAACAAAGCGTTTCAAAATCTGAAACTCAACCCCGAAGGCGAGCTCCAAACCTCCAAAACACCGAGTGTTGAGATTTCTGACGAAAACCAACATTTTCTACCGTTTTCAAGAAAATCCTTTGAAAATCACATTACCACACGTCATACAGTACTATAAGCCAAGAAAAGCGAACAACATGCTTTCTTATCAGAAAAACAAGACTTAAACAGAAAATATGACATTTGATGCATTTTTTACCCGGTGAAAACACATATAATTACATATAACACCCTCATAACAGCAGTAGGTCTAGAATCCTACCTCGACGAGTCAAAACCCAAAGTCTCGAAAATCGAACCTCGACAAAACTGAATTATGTCTGGATATATGTGAAGGCCCTGGCACCAATAGCGAGGATCCATAGTCGTATTGCTGAAAACTGAGCCCCGGTCCCTAAAAAACCTAGAGAGAAGGCAGAGAGAATCGAAACTTAGCTTGGAAGAAAGCTCCATCAAAATATCTCAGCCTCATATATTTATAGAAAAACACCAAAATTCTCAGTTCAGTCGACTGGACCCCTAGTTCAGTCGACTGAATAGCCTACTGGAAAACTCAAAAATGCCCACCGCCATGGTTCAGTCGACCGAACACCCTAGTTCAGTCGACCGAACTAGAAAATCTCAGTCCAGTCGACTAGGCCAACCCTTCCAGTCGACCGAACCTCAGGGCAGTTTATTTTTCTACGTAAAACTGGTTTTCTAGCCTTAAACCAAACCAAACAAGCCTCAACAAAACACGAACAAGCATAAAACTCATACGCGCCTATTGTTCTACTGTGAAGAAGCACGAACCCCAACACCCGAGGTCAAAGATCTACTCTAACTCCGTCAATCCTGAAATTATTCCAAAAATGAAATAGGTCAGGGTCTCACAACTCTCCCCCTCTTAAGGGAATTTTGTCCTCGAAATTCAACACCGAACTCAAGCAAAACGCCAGCCCGTAACCATCAATAATCTCATATGCAATCTCAGCAACACTGTATAACAGCAAACATGCCTCTGCAACTGAAACCCCAAAAATCACCATCACAAAACTAATACACAACCGTCGTCACACAAGGCAAACACGGCGTGAAGAATCAACCTCCATACAGACTGATCCCACAACAAGCTCCACTGACACTACCATAATCCAGGAGAGCTATGAAACAGAGGATCAAGATCCAGCTCACGCTACCAAACCTCAAAACACAACTCCCGCCGAACTCAAACCACTCCAATGACAGACGCAAAGCAGGAGACCAATTGACCACGGTACTCGATCGCAAACATGCTCTATGCTCGAACACAGAGACTATCACTCTCGTCATCATTACCACATACTGGCTCAATCACATCTCACCATGCTCCCCAAGGACCATCTCCACAAGTCCAAACACACAACGTCAAGCCTTGACATCGGTCACATGAAGTCACACACACTGCACACAAACCTTACTCAAGTCATGACAATCACCAGATGACCACCGACTTTGATACCACATCATCACCCTACCGATGTCAATATCTCCATTACTGAAGCTGTTATGACACCGATCCACGAGCAACAACACAACACCCAATTCCAGAGAGAAGCTCACCGTAGAGAAGTTCACTTAACTCACTTGGAACACCGAAGAACAGATCTCAGCAAACTCTTAAACCCTCAAACCTTCATCCTCTACTCAGACTTCCATCACAAACCACAATTCTCACCCAGGAGAAACATCAGGTGGCACACCAATGTCTGGGACAAGGTTTCACACAACCAAAAACCGATCTAGCATCACAGCCACGAAGTCACCTGACTCCAGCGAGTCCCTCAACCAAACACGTCACGTAGACAGAACATCTCATAGGTATCCAACAACCTATATCAACCAAATCATAACTCCCGTGCAACAGTACGTCACTGCACAACTCAGCGTCTCGTCATCAGATCAATAATACCAAGGCTACAGATCAACCTCAAATCAAACACGATCTCCATCGTCTGACAAATCAAACATAATTCCCATGATCCGGCCAAGTGAACGGGTTGACTGACATATAGCATCAACTCCAACGCGAAACACATACATCAATTCCTTAAATCCACAATAGCAGAATAGTTGAACCCAAGACACCAACCAAAACATTATTCTTACACTTAGAAATTTCCTCACTAAACTCATCACGACCCTTCCGTTCCATATCAAGCAGTCGTGTCGATCCAAACAAGCCACGCCAACCAAGGCTTCCCAAACATCATATCCTTCCTGATTTATACTTTATCGTAGTCTCAGGACTACCATCCACACAAACAACAGTTATGCCGAAGCACAACACTTACTACAGTCGACAACCACTTCTCGACTCCAAGAACTCTAAGCAGTTCCAAGTCCCAAACAGGAGCCAAGCCAGACTCACAAAAGTCAATCCAAAACCCACCATACACATATCACAGCCGCACTATTTTGACAAACCCCCGCTCTTCCAAGAGCTAGAAACACAACCATACGCACACAACGGTCAATGATCTTCACATGGATCACAACCCAAATGGTTCAATCATCTGTTGAAACCATGAAGGATTAGTCAAACCATCACCCAATCACAGCGATACAAGTTCCCGAGTCACAACACAGGTACAACTCCACTGAGATTCCACAGTCTCAGAACACGACCAAATCTGAACCCATCAAGAACCTGGCATCTCCATCCAATCGAGATGAAACAACTGGCACCAGACAGTCGTCAAGACAATCGTTCACAAGAAAACTCTCTCTCCCCTTCCATCCAAAGGAAAGAAAAAGGCCAACAAGAAACCATGACCCAACCTCAGCGTACTGGGAGTACTCCTCAACACTTATCCTCCAAGAACTCTGTAAGTCCTACCTCAAGGCCACATCGACTACAATCACACATCTGCTGTTAACCACGACCACGATACTCAGATCATCCGCTACACCAAGCTCTCAACGCTCAGACCTCATTCACACACGTGAACACCATCCATCCGCATACCTGGTACAACACATATCATTGCACCCAAAACCTCACTTCACACGGTTGCGCTTACTCACTTACCTAACTTCTACTAGGCAAACCACAATCACGTCACGGCCTCGAGCTTACTGTCCAAGGCACAACATCAAACAAAGGAAACCCAATTCTGAGACCTTTTATTTAGAGTTACTAATAACTCCCATAACCATGCAGACACCTTCCGTACTTTCGCTCTCAAAGCACACATCGATCACAGGTATCGTACCCTACGATTTCTTACCTATCACTCCAGGCCAACCAAACCACACGGTCCATTGATGAACCTCATCACTCCACACTTTGTTCCCATGGGCGAACAACATACCCATCTCTGAACCTAAGGTGGAACACAAACAACCTCCAAACATATCATACCCGGGATTCGTCATCTCAGCACTAAGCCAACCACATGAACCTCGCACAGTTTCCAAACACGATCTCCCAATCACTAAGATATCGACCAAACCACTGACCTGCATTCCCATGGGAATCTCACAGAACCAATACACATCGCAGGAGCCCTTACATTCCCATACAGCCATAACCCGTGCTCTTCCCAGCATAATTGCAATTTATACTCGTTCCCATATCCTTGAGCTCACTCACTCGAAACTCAATTGTCAAACCTCAAAAGGTACACAACGTCTAAGGTCATCAGACTACTCAGACTACCAACAACATCCTGCTGACCACCATATATATCCTGACTACTAGGAAATATCTCCAAAACCACACGTTCTGCTATTTCAAAATACGCTCGGCCAAGGATCTCTACGCTCCCATCCACTATGTTTTCATCTATACCCCGTCCCGAGTACACTGCTTAAGACATAGCATGGCGCACGGCGTATCTAATCCATCACACGGCTAGAACCACGTATACCAAGACGCCAAAGGGATGTCGCTATCCCTATTCCAATCACATCGTCTGATTCCCTAGGGTCTCCGACACCCCATCACCTCGACTCAAAAGGTCAACCATAACACAACTCCGATAGCCACTAGCCTACTCTCAAGGGAGCCGGCTACTATACCCAAGCCACTAACTAGGCTTCATCCGCACCTGAATAAAGGTTGCTCGTACTGACACCTAACAAATACCAACCGAGGCCAACCTAACACGGAACCCAACTCACTGATGAGTTCCACAACATACCAAGCGATCGACGCTCAACTCATAACCCTACTTCTGCAACTGAGAGCAACCGAGTCGCATAACCAAGACCCAAATCACAGTCTTGTCGCCTCTAAGGGTGTACAGGTCGTATATGAAGAAAGGATGAAACACGACAACGTAAGGTAGATCTATAATGTTACTTCTACCATATACCACATAATCATGCTAGCACATAGTCACGACGATCATGCAAACACAACACCGATACCGAGGAGAACCAACAAGAATGACGCGTCACTTTGGATAACCTATTTAGATTTCCTGCTAAAAATCACGTCCATGAAATGCGGTTCTAACTTGGCTCCCAAGTTTGTTACTCCAAACGCCCGAAGGCAAGACTAATCAATCCTAAGGTCTAACCTCCATGCTCACATATACACAACATTAACATGCTCATATTCCAAACACAGGCAACCAAGCACACACACATCCTCACAAGGTAACGCACCCTCATCCCACAGCTTATAGGTATTCGAACCCAGAGCTCTTATACCAAGTTGTCACGCGCCAAACTCTGGGTCACGCGAAAAGCCACGGAACAACCACCGAACTCCCCAAACAAAAGGGATTTAAAACCAGGAGACCAAACAAGGCCAAAACCTTTGTAAAAACATACTATCGAGGGTTTATTGACTGAAAAGAGTAGCCAAAAGACTACAGTTACCGCGTCACAAGATAAGCCTTAAAAAAAACAAAATACATGTTTTGAATAAGAAAATCTTTTCGTTTTAAAAGAAGTTTAGGCCAAACCAAAATCTACCTCGAAGCACAAAGGTTTAAGTGAAGCAAAACCATTTGAAAACCCCGTTTGCAAACCGTTGATCCCAACAACGAAAAACGTAGCACGAAACTACGGAAAATAACAACCAACCAAAGGTTCTCTCGAAAACATTAAAACATGCATAAATGCATAATAATAGAATACGATTTACAACATGTTACAAATAAACATGAGACATATACAATAGATATAGGCTACCTATCAAGACAAAATAGAAGTCTTGTTATCAGCTACCTCCGGGCTCCACCGGGTCAACCTACAGGACCACGCTTACCTGAAAAATGTTTTACCGCAAAATTCCACACCGTGAGCCGAAGCCCAATAGGAAAAGTCAATAAAGCTATAAAGCAGAAAATATGCAATCACAAGCATACGGGCTCAACCACAAGAGCCAAAAAGATTTTTCCAACCCAAAACCACAGGTTTTCCATCAGGCAAATACGAGCCTCAAAGACGGTTTTACTTCATAAAACCCCACATTTTCGTCCTCAAAACCATGCATATCATATAGTGGGAGCTAACTCAACCACAGAGCCAAAAGATTTTATATCATAAAACCCCAAGTTTTCCACAAACCTCCAAAACAGTTTTTCTTTCACAACAAAGCATTTATACAATGCAAAACACATTTTACAGTTGAAGAAAAATAGTAACCAAAACATCGTTCCCTCACGGAATGTACCATCGTGAAAAAAGAAGAAGAATATGATCCAATGTACCGACTCTATCACACGACAGAGGTAACAATGATAGACCCTTATCCAGTATCTAATCCCCATATATCATGGGACCGGTTAGATACACACAAGTTCTATACGGAGCACCACAATGTAAAGCTTATTTTACGGGCAACAACCCGAGGAAACTAAGCACCCAACCGCCTCAATTTACGGGGACTAACCCGAAGGACCTGAGTACCTATGCTACGCACACTTTCGAACTTACACCGAGGGAAACTAGTGCCAAATACACGTCATACCGGTACATTTAGATAATCTTTTAAAAATAGCACCGTAGCTCAACTACGAAAAATATTTCACAAATATACATTATACATGTATATACAGATCCATCTATCAACATGGAGATCAACAAAGCATTTTCAAAATGGTTTCCCTCATTTTCAACAAAACGTTTCAAAACCTGAGATTCAACCCCGAAGGCGAGCTCCAAACCTCTAAAACATCGAGTGTTGAGATTTCTGAAAAAAACCAACATTTTTCACCATTTTCAAGAAAACCCTTTGAAAACCACATTACCACATGTCGTATAGTACTATAAGCCACGAAAAGCGAACAACATGCTTTCTTATCAGAAAAACAAGGCTTAAACTGAAAATATGACATTTGATGCATTTTTTACCCGATGAAAACACATATAATTACATATAACACCCTCATAACAGCAATAGGTTTAGAATCCTACCTCGACGAGTCAAAACCCGAAGCCTCAAAAACTGAACCTTGACAAAACTTAATTATGTCCAGATATATGCGAAGCCCCCGGCACCAATAGCGAGGATCCACAGTCGTATTACTGAAAATCGAGCCCTGGTCCCTCAAAAACCTAGAGAGAAGGCAGAGAGAATCGAAACTTAGCTTGGAAGAAAGCTCCATCAAAATATCTCAGCCTCATATATTTATAGAAAAACACCAAAATTCTCAGTTCAGTCGACTGGACCCCATGTTCAGTCGACTGAACAGCCTACTGAAAACCTCAAAATGCCCACCGCCACGGTTTAGTCGACCGAACACCCTAGTTCAGTCGAACGAACTAGAAAATCTTGGTCTAGTCGATTGGGCCAACCCTTCTAGTCGATCGAACCTCAGGGCAGTTTGTTTTTCTGCGTAAAACTGGTTTTCTAGCCTTAAACCAAACTAAACATGCCTCAACGGAACACGAACAAGCGTAAAGCTCATACGCACCTGTTGTTCTACTGTGAAGAAGCACGAACCTCAACACCCGAGGTCAAAGATCAACTCTAACTCCATCAATCCTGAAATTATTCGAAAAATAAAATAGGTCAGAGTCTCACATTCACATTCAAGAAAGAACTTCAGGTATGTTGAAATGCAATAAAATACATAGTTAGTATAGCATATAAATCATTAATTAGGAGCACATAGCATACCAAGTTCTCTTCTAATATAGCATATTCTTTCTTCATTTAAAGGTTTTATGAAAATATCCGCTAACTGATAATCAGTGCCTATAAATTCAAGTTCAATGTTTCTTTTTTACACATGATCTCTTATAAAATGATGTCTAATCTCTATGTGCTTTGTTCTTGAGTGTTGTATAGGATTCTTGGATATATTGATTGCACTTGTGTTATCACATTTTTTGGGATATGATCTAAGTGAAAACCATAGTCCTCTAATTGTTGTTTCATCCAAAGAACTTGTGCACAACAGCTTCCAGCTGCAATATATTTAGCCTCGGCTGTAGACAAGGCCACTGAGTTTTTCTTCTTGCTAAACCAAGCTATTAGTGAGTGTTCTAGGAATTAACACGTACCACTTGTGCTTTTCCTATCTACTTTGCATCCGACAAAATCAGCATCCGATTAGCCAAATAACTCAAAGGCTATTCCTCTAGGATAAAATAATCTTAGGTTTTGTGTTCCTAAGGGGTATCTAAGGATGCGCTTAACATCGGTCACATGTGATTCTTTAGGATTAGATTGAAATCTAGCACACATGCAAACACTAAACATAACATCTGGTCTACTAGCAGTTAAATATAAGAGGGATCCGATCATACCTCTATAGCGCTTTTCATCTACTACTGTGCCGTGTTCATCTTTATCAAGCTTTGTGGTAGGACACATTGGAGTTCCCATTGGTTTTGCCTTTAGCATATCGAGCCTCTTCAACATGTCCCTTGTGTACTTAGCTTGATTGATGTATATTCCTTCTTGAGTTTGTTTAATTTGAAGACCGAGAAAATAGTTGAGCACACCCATCATGCTCATTTCGAATTCTCCATGCATACACTTAGCAAAGTCCTTACAAAGAGATTCGTTAGTTGCACCAAAAATTATATCATCTACATAAATTTGTACAACTAGCATGTCACTTTCTTAAGACTTGATAAAAAGGGTGGTGTCTATTTTTCCTCTAGAAAACTCATTTTCAATCAAAAATTTGCTAAGCCTTTCATACCAAGCTCTAGGTGCTTGCTTTAAACCATGGAGAGCTTTGGTAAGTTTGTAAACATGGTTTGGAAAATCTGGATTTTCAAAGCCATGAGGTTGTTTTACATAACCTTCCTCCGAGATAAAATCATTTAAAAAGGCACTCTTGGCATCCATTTGATAGAATTTAAAATTTTTAAAGCAAGTCAAGGCAAGCAACATCCTAATGGCTTCAAGCCTAGCTACAGGAATAAAAGTCTCATCAAAATTGATGCCTTCTTCTTGATTGTAACATTGGGTTACCAATCGAGCTTTGTTCCTAAGAACTACTCCATTTTTATTTATTTTATTTTTAAAAACCTATTTTGTAACGATAATGGAGTGTTCTTTAGGTCTTGGGACTAAAGTCCAAACTTTGTTTCTTTCAAATTGGTTTAGCTCTTCTTGCATAGTTAAGATCCAAAATTCATCATTTTCGGCTTCCTCAAAATGTTTTGGTTCAGTCTGAGAAAGGAATGATAAATTACCACAAATATTATGTAGAGAAGAGCGAGTTTTGATACTTTGCGAAGGATCACCAATGATTAGATCTTTTGGGTGACCATGAGCATATCTCTACTCTTTAGGTAAATTTGAACTTTTTGGATTTTCAAATTCTGCTTTCTGTTGGATTGTGATTTGTTATGGATTTGAAACTTTCCCTTGATTTGCCTCTTCTTTTTTCCTTGATAAAGATATCTTCCATATCTTTTTCTATATCTACAAGGTTATGTTCATAGAAATCCTTTGAAGAACCAAGGTTAGCTTCATCAAAAACAACATGTATAGATTCTTCAACAACTAGGGTCCATTTGTTGAAAACTCTATACGCTTTACTAGATATAGAATATCCTAAAAAATTACCTTTATCAAATTTTGCGTCGAACTTGCCCAAAAATTTTTTGTTGTTATTTAAAACGAAACATTTACTCAAAGGCACGAAAAATAACTGATGTTTCGTTTTCTTCCATTCCATAGCTCATTTGGGATTTTCTTGAGAGAAACTCTTATCATAACTCTATTTATGATAAAACAAGCGGTATTGACAGCCTTGACCCAAAAGTATCTTGGTAGATTTTTTTCACAGAGCATGGTTTTATCCATTTCTTCCAGTGTCCTATTTTTTCTCTCAACAACTCCATTTTCTTGAGGGGTTCTAGGAGTAGAGAAATTATGGTTAATACCATTTTCATCACAAAAATTTTCAAAATCTTTGTTTTCCAATTCTCTACCATGATCACTTCGGATACTTGTGATTTGAAAATCTTTTTCATTTTGAACTCTCTGAGACAGTTTTATAAAAGAGGTAAAGGCTTCATCCTTATGAGCTAAGAATAGCACCCAAGTGTATCTAGTGAAGTCATCTACAATAACAAAGGAGTATCTCTTGCCTCCAAGGTTTAAAGTCCTTATTGGACCAAATAAGTCCATGTGCAATAGTTGTAATGGCCTAGAAGTTGAAATCTCATTTTTAGATTGAAAAGAACTTCTAATTTGTTTGCCTTGTTGACATGCATCACACACTGTGTCTTTTTCGAATTTGATTTGGGGTAACACAATCACCAATTCCTTTTCAAAAGTTTAGAAATTAAGTTCATGTGTGTATGTCCAAGCCTTCTATGCCATAACCAACTATTGTCACTCAAGACGGCTAAGCACTTCGTGTCATTCTTAAAAAGATCATTTAAAGTAAATGTATAAACATTTTCATGCCTATGACCTTCAAGAATAATTTTGTTATTGGTTGAATCTTCAATAGCACACTTAGCATGATCAAACACAACTTTGTAGCATTTGTCACAAAGTTAGCTTATGCTAAGAAGGTTATGTTTTAAACCATCGACAAGCAAAACATTTTCAATAAACGGGGAAGAAATTTTACCAATATAACCAATTCCTACGATTTTTCCTTTGCTATTGTCTCCAAAAGTCACAAATCCACCATCTTTTGGCTTGAGAGATGCTAATATCAATTTGTTGCCTGTCATGTGCCTTGAGTAAGCGCTATTGAGATACCACATCCCCTCTTTGAATGAGGATTTGAGACATACCTGCAAGGAGAATTAAGTTTTGATCTTTGGTACCCAAATTTTCTTGGGTCCTTTGGTGTTAGTTCCTTGAGGATGTGTTCCTTTAGGAACCCAAGCCTTTTTAACAGAAACATTATAGGCAGTGTGTGACAATGTGTCCATGTTCATAACAGTGAAAACAAGTGGCATTTGAGTGATTTGATAATACTTTGACAAAAATGTTGCTTAAGAATTTTTGTTTCTTCTTGGACTTATAACCAATTCCAGTTTTGTCAAAAATACATTTTTGTATACCAAGAAGTTTATCCAAGTTGTTCTTTCATTTAGTGAACTTGTAAACAGTTTTTGTAAGGTCTTCAACTTTTTCACTCAAAGCTTTGTTGTTCTCTTTTAAAACAGAAACTTGTTTTAGCAAGACAGATTTTTCATTTTTCAAAGTTTCAATTTCAGTTGAGGAGGAAATAACTAACTTTTTCAAAATAGAATTCTTCGCACTCATTTTTTTTTAATTCGTCATGTAAATCTTCAAAAGCACTTTGCAATTCATATAAAGAAAAGGGGTCAGGTGTTACCTCATCATCTTCTTTGGCCATAAGGCATAGATTGGTAACTTTATTTTCTTCCTTTTAATCTTCAGAGCTACTGTCATCGCTTTCGCCCCATGCAACTATCATGGCTTTCTTGAAGCCCTTCTTGAATTACTTCTTGAGCTGAGGGCATTTAGCTTTGACATGTCCAGGTTTTTTGCATTCGTAGCAGATTATTTCATCTTTCTTGTGTTCTAATTTGAATCTACTGGAATCGCATTTGAACTTGTTTGGCTCTCTCTTGTATCCTTCATTCTTGAAGAATTTCCTTCCTCCTTGTTTCTTATTTCTAAGAAATTTCTTGAACTTCTTTGTGATGAGAGCCATGTCTTCATTCTCATCACTGGAGGACTCTTCTTCAAATTCTTCATCATGAGTTGAAGACTTGAAGGCAATATTTTTCTTCTTTTTATTGTCTTCCTCATCATCCATCTTGATATTCATCTCATAGGTCATGAGAGAACCAATAAGTTCTTCTAGGCTGAGCATGTTCAGGTCCTTGGCTTCTTGTATAGCCGTGACCTTTGCTTCCCAACTCTTAGCCATGCACCTAAGAATTTTTCTTACCATCTCTGCATTAGAATAAATCTTGCCAAGAGATTTAAGTCCATTTATAATATTAGTGAAGCGAGTAAACATATCAGAAATTGTTTCATCATGTTTCATCTTGAATAATTCATAGTTATGTACAAGCAGACTGATTTTTGACTCTTTCACATGATTGGTACCCTCATGGGTAATTTCGAGTCTATCCTAAATTTTTTTTGCGGTGTCACAAGTCGAGATCTTATTGAACTTGTTTGGATCAAGTGAGAAGTACAGGAGATTCATGGCTTTAACATTTTTTTGTATCTCCCTTATGTCGGTTTCAGTCCATTCGGCCTCTAGTTTAGGGACAACAGTCCCTTCAATAGGTTTGGTGGGTCTTTTGGGTTTATTTATGATAACCCGCCAAAGGTCGTAATCTACGACTTGAATATAGATTCTCATTCTAGACTTTCAATAGTTATAGTTTGTTCCATTGAACAATGGAGGTCTATTGGTCGATTGACCTTTGGATTGGATAGGTCCAATGCTAGTGGTTGCCATATGAAACTCTTAGACTGTTAAATCAAAAATAAGAGCCCAAGCTCTGATACCAATTGTTAGTTCTAGGCAACCCAAGAGGGGAAATGAATTGGGTCTTTAAAAAAATAACAATTTAAAAACTTTTTTCAAAAACTTTTTAAATTTGCAAATAAATAAAGCAAGATAAGCAAATATTGAAGCAATACAAATATTAAAAGTTAAGGGATAGAGAAATAAAATCGAACACTAGAGATTTATAGTGGTTCGGCTTTATCCTAGCCTACATGCACTCTTCAAGATCTCCCTTGAGTATTTTCACTATTCAGAATACTTTACGGGCGTATCAAGCCTTCATATTCTTCAAGACTTCGCTTGAATGATCTGAATGTTTACGGGCACATTCACAAGCCTATTTCAGCTTCAAGAAGATCCTATGAAAATAAGTCCCTGTTTTCTTCTAATCTCTCTTGAACTCTTCTTTGATGGGTTTCACTTAATCACTCAAAGGATAAAGGGTGACTCACCCTTGAATACAATAAATAAAGAGTATAAATGATGAACTCTCACTCTCTTTGCAGAAAAGATTTACACTAAATGAGAAGGTAAAGAGAGATGAGGAACAAGAACTGGAGTTACAGCAATAAATGTGAGTTTGAGATTTTTGAGATTGATTTTAGCAATGGAACAGTGAATACAAGTCTTCAACCTTCTTAAATGTTGAGAAGTTACTCCTTATATAAGTTCTTGTGCATTCATGACCGTTGGAGGTAGGTGGGAGCAATAAATGCCAAAATTTCAACTGTTGAGATCTGCCACGATTTGAATTTCCGTCACCGGTGTCAACACAATTCACTTTGGTGTCGACACAAAGTGTCTAGGGCAGGGTTCTTCAAGTAGTTGGGTCGACACAAATTTTCTGAGGGGTCGACACAATTTCTGCATTCTACCTTCCAACATTCTAGTGTCGACACATTTGAATTTGGTGTCGGCTCGTTTGAAACTTCAGCATCCGAAGGGACCATTAGTGTGTTAACTTTAATTATTCAATTTTAATTGTTCAAAATGTGTTAACACTTTCATTTTAGAAATATAAGATGTTGTCTATTTAAAACCATTTATTCTTAGAAAATAAATTATGAAAATCATCAAAATCAAATTAAAAAGCTCTTGGGCTAACAGATTTGATTACCGATGGTATTGATAACTTCTCGATCTTTATCATCCATGAAGAAGAAGTTCCTCCCCTGTTAATGGTGATGGCGAGGAAGATAAAGAAATTAGGAGTTTGTGGGAGGATCTGGCCCGTCTTGAGTCATTAAATGAGTTGGAGGAAGTGAGGATCGACATCAAATGGCATGTTCTAACTGTTCTGAGAAACGATACAGCCTGGCACCAAGGGACAGCTTTGTATGGAGAAGCAAACCCAAGTTTTAGAGTAGAAGAGACAGGGAAGATGGTATCAGAGATTGGAGAGTCCTCAAAGGGAAAAGAGGTTGGCAGTGAAAGTAAGTAGGAAGAAGATCCACTAGTCGGTAAAGAAAACGAGGAGAAGAAGTGGGAAGAGAAAGAAGAGAATTCACCCCACGTGAATTTGTTAGGAATCGCAAGTTTTGTGTTTGACCATTATGTATACATCGTTCCTCTCTATGAGCCGAAACTGAGAACACCTCTACCCAAGGAGCCAGTCTTATGCTCTCTCAAAGTAGAGTACCAAGAAGAGAACGACATGTGGGAGTTACAAGAGATAGAGCAGGAATTTATGGACATAGAATACAATGAAGAAGAAGATGTGCCGGAATGGCACCCGATTATTGAAGAACCATATTACCATGGAGGCTCGTGGTAACCTTGAGGCCCTTTGTGAGACCCTGACCCATTTTTTTTTTCAGCGTCTTTTGACGCCCGTTTTGTGTTTTCAGTTTTGCATGTTTTTACGTGCTTTTGATGCATGATCGGGGTTAGATATGCATGCGGGATAGGATCCCGGGGCCGTGGGACGTTGCGGTGAGAATTTTGAAAATTTTCAAAAAAGAATATTTTGGAGGCCTATAAATATCCGGAGTTAGATATTTTCATAAAGATATTTTCTAAAACTCACCGAGGTAGGATCCTAGACTCTCATGTCTTATAAGAGTGCTGTGTGTAATCGTGCATGTTTTTACTGGTTAGATTACTATAGATCTGATCTTTTGTTTCAAAGATGGGCTTTTGGGTATAAAATCGTTTTTCGGCGACTTCGGTGAATGGAATCGGGTTTCGAGTTTTTCTTTTCAAGGTTTTGTGGTAGATTCGGGTTTGGGCACATTCGAGGGTGTCGAGAAGGTGTTTGGAGGCTTAGATTTGTGATTGAGATTGTGGTATGGGTGTGTTTGAGTGTTTGGAGGCTAAGAACACTCAAGAATAGAAAATCTGGATTTCTCTCGGGTGGTATCTAGCTTGAGCCCCCTATGTCGGCTCGAGCGGACTGACTGCGTTGGGCCGTTTTGTTTTGATGTTATCTTCCTCATCCGGACCCGAAATTGGGTCGTTCATGTATTCAAATCGAAGCCCTATAAGTCTTCTTTCCAATGACACCTCTCTCACCTAAAAATTCTTTTTGTAGAAAAAGTTATGATCAAAAGAGTGAAGGTATGTCAAGATTCCTAAATCGTTTTTCACCCGTTTTTGGCCGAATGTTGGAAAAAGGTTGTTTTTCTTCCTTGTGGGCCCTTTCTACCAAGTTCCTTGTTTCTTGGAGTGTCGTGGGCTTGTGTGAGCTTGTGTGTGGGTCCTCGTTGGCCGTGTTGGCTGATAGTGTTTTGGTGGTTGGGTTTTGATTTTTGATTGGCTTCCTTTGGTATTTAATTGATTAATTTATGAGAATTAGTCGATTCAAATACCTGTGGATTCTTTTTGGGGTTCGGTAGGTTGTGTGGTGGCTTCGGGAGTTATGTCGTGGCCTCGGGTTGTTGTTTGTGTTGTGATTAGTGCATCGTTGCGTGTGGGGGTTTGGTTATGTATCTTGGTTTGGGTTTCTCCCCAGCGTTGACCGCTCGAGCTGGCTGGTGGCCGAGAGTTGAGTAGGTGGGTGACCGCTCGAGAGGTGGCTGTGCGCTCAAGCGAGGTGGTGGCAGAGACGTATGTCGGTAAGGGACCGCTCGAGCGGTGGTTGTGC
>JAULJZ010030930.1:3124-15105 GCA_032270985.1 Heliamphora pulchella
AGTTGTTAAAGCGAGATACAAATTGTGTATCAATTTTCTATTTTTTTGAATTGTGTATCATATCGTATCGAGTATTGTAAGACATTTAACATATTTAAAAATAGGTAAAAAATATGTATATTTGATATAACACAAACATCTTGCAATAATATAACATTAAATATATATAATATTAATTAATAATATTGTAAAAATATGGTTCTCAGAAATAAAAGCATACACAAATTAGTACTTAATGCATATCTAATACAATAGAAACTATTACAAGTAAATGCATTATTATAATTTATAACCTAAATCGAATTTATCGTATGTAATATGTTCTTTATATTGTCTTAACACATTATTTAAGTTTTAAAATTTTAATGTACAAATTTTAAGTTTTTAACTAGTTTGCTTATAAGAGAAAACTAAAGCAATAGTAGTGGCCATAAATCAATGTCGTAAGATTCTTAATACTAGGCTAATAGATGTTTATGAAGGCACATAAATATTAAAGAAAAAATATTCCATATTTAAACCATGCAAAACTTTTCAATAATAATCATTTTTACAAATTAAATTCATCCAAAAAACTAAATGGCCATAAATCAATGTTGTTAAAGAAACAATATTCCATATTTAAACCATGCAAAACATTTCAATAATATTTATTTTTACAAATTAAACTCATCCAAGAAATTAAGTGTTAATGTATCATATATGTATCTTATTATGTATCGTGTATCGCATATCGTATCGTGTATCGCATATCGTATCATGTATCGTATGTGTATTGTAAGATACATTTAACATAAGATAGATATGCGATAAGTATCAATTTACCACTATAATGTATTAATGCGTAAGATACGTTTCGTGAGTCGTAAGATATTGGCAACGGTTCCCTCTCTCTAATGGCTTAGGCTTTTAAATGAGTTGGTGATTAACAATCTAATACCGGTAGTGAAAATAAAGCATATATTTGTCACCTTAGATTGTCGTCCTGATAACAATATTGTGCAACATTTCAGATACATATCCTTTTTAAGTGTACATGCTAAAGGCAGCAATGGAGGTGAAAACAATTGTTTTATGTGTGTCTCTGCAGTGTATCCTACATTCTTTATATTTAAAATAATGTTCTCACATCTACACTGCTTGATCTCAGGGTGTACTGTCAGATGGTGCTATAATTGCTGTTAAGCAACTCTCCTCCAAATCAAAGCAAGGAAATCGTGAATTTGTCAATGAAATAGGCATGATATCTGCCTTGCAACACCCAAATCTTGTCAAGCTCTATGGGTGCTGTATTGAAGGAAACCAGTTGCTGCTAATATATGAATGCATGGAAAATAATTGTCTAGCCCGTGCACTCTTTGGTAATTGCTTCATTATCTTCTTTCTACAATTATTTCATATATTTTGAATGACAATTTTGAAGTAACTTTCTCTCCCTCACTTCCTCTCCCCCCCTCTTATTTTTAGGTCGTGAGGAACAACGGCTAAAACTAGATTGGCCAACAAGAAAAAAGATATGCATAGGAATAGCAAGGGGCCTAGCTTATCTTCACGAGGAATCAAGGTTGAAAATCGTTCACAGAGACATTAAAGCCACCAATGTGCTGCTTGATAAGGATCTGAATGCTAAGATATCTGACTTTGGTTTGGCAAAGCTTGACGAAGAGGAGAACACCCATATTAGCACACGAATTGCAGGAACCATGTGAGTTTTCCCACCTTTTCCTACATTTAGGCCTCTCTTATTTTTTACCAGTGCATTATAATGACTGGTGTTGAACAAAGATGAAGTTAATATTTGAACAGGGTATATACCATATAAGTGATCATATGGATATTAGTTTAAACTAAATAACTTACAAATTAGTTAACTATTACAAAAGAATGTTTCATATAAATTGATGAGCTCATTTCCTGACAACATAAGCTTTTGAGGTAGTTACTTAACATGAGGTAAGACATCTAGTTCTAGTAGGTCATGAGTTCAAGTATTGTTATGTGTTTGTTTCCCCATTTTTCCTATCATTGTGTGCATTTTTTTATTTTTTTTGAGTTTATGCACATGTTTAGTTCAGTTTGGATGCTTCTCTACACATGACACGGAATCGGACATGAGGACGAGTGTTAAGTTGGTATATCCTATTTCCTAAGTGGTTTTTGTAAAACTCTCCTCCCATGTTGGAAGTCCACATAAATGATCTTGAGTATGTAAGTAGGAGCAGTAAACCCAATTGTCACTTTCTTAGCTAACCTTTGTGGGTGAGCTCAGTGGGACTTGTAATATAGGGCCCTTAAAGTTTTTATAATAACCAAACCAACCAAACTAAGCCTTTTACGCAATTCTGCCTTGTTAAGGGCCTCTTCAGTTAGTTTCAATAAGTTCATATAATTTCTTAATACGAAATAAAAAGAAAGAAAATAATTTAAGTAGACAAATTGTTTTAATTTTACATGTTTGTCGTATTTTATTTACAATATAGGTAGGTATTCAAGTTTGTAGTTAAGCTTATTTATCACAAGCTTTTCATTAACAAAATTTATTTTTTTATTCATCTTTCGTGTTTAACTAGAATCAATTATTTTTTGCCCAAGTATAGTTTGATTATAACTTTAAAAAAAAATAAAAATTCACGTGTTTGGTCTTCAATTTGAGACCAAATGACAACAACTAGCTACAACTACCACTTGCGATCAAACTATGATCTTAATAGAAGGCAAAATTAAATATATGTATACTAAATGTAAACCTAAGTGGGGACCCTGAATTTCAACAAAAATTCAAAGGCCATAGGCAGCGGCTTTCCCTGCCAACCCCAGGGCTGACCCTACCTGTGTGTACAGCTGTGCAAGCTTGCGATGATGTGTGGCCACTAGGAAAAAAACCTTGCCGTTTTGACGAGAGCGTGGGGACTTTAAGAATAGCCATTATGTGCAAGTGACTCTAGTGCACAACCTCTCGTGAGGGCACAAGGCTATAAAGGTGGGCTCTTTGTAACACCTAATACAGTAAAACCCCTATCGGAAGTTTACATGGGTGATCTAGGGTATATAAGTAGGAGCAATGAATCCAAATGTCACCCCATTGTCTACTCATTTTGGGTGAACTCCTATGGTTTTTACCATTCCAATATTTGATTGGAAGCAAATAAACGGTCTACCATGCATGGGATGTGATCCTTATTCCTTAATAGTTCATTGTTGGTTGAAGCCAATGTCCCGGGATCCCGAGGACTCATTCTGACCAAAACAAGGGAAGGTCTTCACCAACGTAAAAGTATTTGAATATTTGGGGAAGCTTTGGGGATATTGAGTGACTTAACTCTGTTGATGTTCCATAAGACAAAACAAATATTGTGCAAGTACTGGAATTTGGAGTACTCGAATAATATCGTATTGTTCTTTCCTTTGTTTGGAGGGATAGTTGGTTTTCTAACTTAAAATCTATTTGGTGAACTGAATTTTTTTAATCCAAATTGTACTGGAAAAAACAGGTTGAAGGGATAATACAGCAATTACTACCCATAGCATGATATGTTTGCATGCTCCTTGAATCATTGAAGTTTATAGGACCAAAAGAATAACAGATGCTGTGTTGAAGAGCAACTCTTTGCTTCAGCTACAATTGACATGAAGAGTTGGAACTATAAAGTGTGAAGATTCTTAATAAACTGTAGATGTCTAGAGATGTAAATGACTTTAAAGGAGAACTTGAGGTTTTCAACTATTGGAAGCAAAACTCAATGGATTTTAGCCTAGGAAGCACACATATGGATACGGATACAGATACGGGATATGGATATGATGCGATATAGATATGGCAATATGACAAAATTAAAAAAAGTAGGGTGCGGATACGACTAGGATACGTTTATAAAAAATATTATTTTTATGATTTTTAGTATTGTATTATTTATAAAAATAAAACGAAATACAGGAGTAAATTCATTTTATTGTTACAATCGAACATTCAATACATGACAAGTAATATTGTCATACCTCTAAAACTATGACATGGCATTCCAAATCACAAAGAAAACGGAGGACTCAATAACAAATGACTAAGTGCTATGTGGACAAAGTCAAGGTCAAAGGTTAACCAAACCAACGTGGCAGTAAAATGGTCAAAATAACGTTATTTCAGTTACATCTTGGGGTTCGAAGAATCGACACTATAAGATCCAAGAGTGATAATTCATACATATAGCCCAAAGTGCATGGGATTTGATAAAAAGGTTAAACGAATGTTTTTAAAGAAGTTCGACAAAAAGCATGCGAAAAATGTGTAAAAAAACTAACATACCCTCACTATTTTGACCATAGCTTTTTCTATAAAAAGAATTTGAACATGAGAATAGAACCATTGAAAAATAGACTTCCGAGACTTCAATTTAGACACGAGAATGACTTCATTTGGAGTTCGGATGAAAGAGATATGCCTATTTTAGAAAGAAAGGTTTAACCAGCGAAATGCAACGTCGCTCAAGCGCTCGAATGACCGCTTAGCGGTCCATAGGCAGTTCGCAGCTTTCTCCTTTCTGGTGGTAGACCGCTCGAGCCGTCGAACACCAGTTTTCTTTTATTTTGATTTTTAAGGGTCCCGACACTCTCCAAGCCCTTTTTCATGAAAAATAAAGATATGAGAGCTATAGAAAGACACTTAATAAGCCACAAAAGATTCAATACCTCTACTCAAGAGACACATTACATCCAAACATCCCCATGGCCTTACAAATTCTTGTTCATAATTACAAAAATAGGAAGCAAGACATCCATCATAATACAAAAATACACCTTGGGCTACTCTTATGCCAAGGGATTTTCTTCAACACTTGAAATGTTTAAAACAACATGAGCCAAAGCCCAACAGAAAAAATAATAACCGAGAATGGATACATGACATGCGATCAACGAATTATACAAAACAATTTTGTTTCCCAATTCTCAACTCAAAATTTTCAAGAAAATTGAAACCAGTCTCTATGATAAAGTAAATGCTTTTATATAGTCCAAATTCTTCAACAGTTTCAAAATCTACAAAATTGAGCTTACTAATTCCATATTTTCTCAACAATACAACAAATGGGTCTAGTTAAGTACTATACTACCATCACAAGGCATCAACCGGCAACTATAAATTTTACTAGTTGCCAACACAATTCGGCAACTTTTTCGGGGGTTAATCCGACGGGTAGGACATCCAATCTTGCGCAAGTTTCTGGTCTTTTACCGCGGAGCTAATCGAGCGCAACTTATCCATATCAAATTCAATCCGGTACATTAACATTGACCATTTTCATTTTAACACGTCCTGTGTACAATTTCATAATCACCAAAAATCACTATTTTTAATATTCTTCGTCTAATTCTTAACTTCACAGAAGAAATGATTTTAAGTTTCCTCAATCATGAACACAACATTATCAACTCAATAATAGCATTTATCAAACATTTCCACCATAAAGCTAGGGTTCATGCTCAAATACATATTTCTCGACATTTTCCAAAGAAAGAAATGCATTTATCACATATAAATCACAAATATTTATGGATAGTTTAGAATTCTACTTCAAAGAGCTAAAAATCCAAATATTTGAGCACACCCGAAAATCCAAACTTGTCCAAATGAAAACCGGCTCGGTTGAAAATGTAGCTCTCAACGTGTAGAACAATCTTCCTTTCTATGGCTTTGTGAAATATCAAGCCTTGAGTCTTTAAAATTTGGAGAAAAGAAAATGAAGAACAAGGAAGAGAGATATAGCATTAGAGAGAGAGAGAGAGAGAGAGAGAGAGAGAGAGAGGGGGGGGGGGGAAGAGGAGTTGCGTTGGGTTTGGTGAACTTCTTGGGGAAGCTTGCCACACTTCATATATGTATATTTATATTATATTATTAATTATTAATATATAATACATTTATACTATTATAAAGGGAATACTTTTGAAGCCAATTGAATGTTTTTATCTCAAAATTGCCCTTATTATTCTTCTAAATTTTAAATTTTAAATTTCAAAAAAGTAGTTATGCAACTACTATTTTCTCTCTTTTATTTTTTTTAATAAATGGATAGTATGGTAAATTTTATTGTATCTATCACGATAATTTTTTAATTTATTTTGTATAAATCGAATTACACAAGTATCGTGCGTGCTCCCGCCGCTAATATATATACACACACACACACCACACACACACACATATAGTAGAATAACAGAATTTAATAATTTTGGCTTACATTAAAAAAGGTATAACTATCTATTTATAATAATAATAAAAAATTACAACAAAGGAAGAAAATAACTTACAAATCAAATTACAATCAATAAAATTGTAACTTTATAATATGTTGATTCCAGTAATCAAACTATAATTAACGAGATGCTAATTTCATAAAATATATTATTTTCAACACTCCCCCTCAACTGGGGACAAATATATCAATTAAACCCAGCTTGATAATTGAAGATTTGAGCAGAGATGGTTTTATTGGACATGCTTAGAATCGGTCTCCAGAGGTGGCTTCTCAGTTTTTGAAAATCAATTAGATTTTAAAATAACGCTACCGGAACAATAATGGTAACCACAAAAAACAAGAACAATATTATCGGAACATCGGTAGCCCCCAAAAACAAGAACAATGCTATTGGAATAACAACGGTAGTCACCAAAACAAGAACAATGCTACCGAAACAACATCGATAGCCATAAAAACAAGAACAATGCTACCGAAACAACATCGATAACCCTAAAAACAAGAACAATACTACTGGAACAATATCACTAGCCAACAAAAATAAGAACAATGCTACCAAAACATCATTGGTAGCCCCAAAAAATAAGAACAATACTACCGGAACATTGGTAACTCCCAGAAACAAGAATAATACTACTGAAACATCGGTAGCCTAAAAAAATAACAATGCTACTGGAATAACGTCGATAACCCCTAAAAATAAGAACAATACTACCAGAACAACATTGGTAGCTCCCAAAATCAAAAATAAGAATAAAAGAGTAACAATTCTCCAAAAAGTGTACTATCAAAACCAACAATATAATATACTAAGACTTTAATGATACATCAATACCAAGAAAGCACAGTGATCTGGAACTTTTGCAACCCGCAATGACGGAGAATAGAAGGAACAACGACGGTTGCAAAGAAAAGGGAAAAAAATCAACTGAGGTGAACAAATACCAGTGCAGTGGTGGTGGTGAGCGAAAATCAACGATGGCGACAAAGATTTCGACGGTGACAGTATACCAATGATAGATTCTCGATACTGGTGAAGAAATACTAGCGACCAAAGTGAGAAAAAGCAGTGACGACGTTAGGGTTTCTGGACAATTTTTTTTTCTTCTTCATATTTTGGCTTTGATACCAAATAAAATAACAGAATTCAATAATTTTGGCTTACCTTTAAAGAAGTATAACTATCTATTTATAATGATAAATAAGGATTACAAAAAAGGAAGAAAATAACTTACAAATCAAATCACAATCAATAAAATTATAACTTTCTAATATGTTGATTCTAGTAATCAATTTATAATTAACGAGATGCTAATTTCTTAAAATATATTATTTCTAACACATATATACTTACACACAACATATATATATATATATACACAAACAACTATAATTTTAATTCCACATTAATTAATTAAAATCACCCTCTTTTAAAGTAACTAAAATTTGTAAAAGTAATTAATTAATTTATTGGATCCCCAACCACACATGTGAATTCAATAAGGTTCGATAAAAGTCACCGGGCCCACATGTCATATATCCTAAATAAAATGCATACACAATATTTATTTGACACGTGTCAATAATCATATGAGGAATTTAATAAAATAATTAAAACGAGTTCGGGTCTCTACAAATATGATGGCATGTTGAAGCTGTTAACAAAAGGGAAAAAAGAATACAATTATTTCATATTAACCAAAAGCACCTTACGGCACGAACTGACGACATCCATGCACTACCTATCTCCGCGTTCCCAAAGGCTTTAAACCCTAATTAAACTTAAAAGACTAAACTAAACAAACTAACAAAATAATTGAAAATACACTTACACCTCCCTCAAACTCATGATGTGAGCCTGGTGAGCAATGAGTTGTCAAGCAAGAATCGAAAACGAGCCAAAGAGTCTGGGTGAAGAAATCGGCAAGCTATAAGGACAAGGAGACAAAAAGTAGATTAATAGTACCAATTTGAAGATGTTGATGAATAAAATAACAGTTAATTTCTATATGCTTCATATGCCCATGAAAGACAGAGTTGTGGGCGATCTTAATGGCACTCTTGTTATCATAGTAGAGAGAGCAGGAGAAAAGAGGAAAACACCCAAATCAGTGAGTAGTCATCTGTGCCAAACAATTTCAAGAGTAGCATGAGTCATAGCATGATATTCAGATTCAATAGTAGAACGAGCAATGACAGACTATTTTTTTGCTCTTCTAGGGAATGAGAGAGTCACCAAGACAGTAGTAGACTTGCAGTCAGACTCATTACCAGTCCAATCAACATCAGCATAAGCCTGAAGAGTCAGAAGAAGATAATAATAAACTCTGAAAGATTGTACCACGAAATGGAGCAAAATACGAAGCAAAGCAGTCCAATGAGTAGAGCGAGGATTATAGACAAATTGACTGACCACATGAACGGTGTACGCAATATCAGAACGAGTTACCTTAAGATATATCAAAACACCTAACTAACTCTCGATAATCAGTGGGAGCCTAAAAAACACACCATCATAAGGAGAGAACTTGATATGCAACTCAATGAGAGTGTCCACAATCTTATCATCACTGAGATGGGTACAGTGGATCACCTCGTTCGCATATTTTGACTGAGATAGGAGATGGCCTTTAGGTGAAGAAGCAACCTCTATAATAAGAAAGTAGCAAAGAGGACCTAAGTTTTTTATCTCAAACTCACGAAATAGGTGTTGTTTCACTTCAGAGATGAAAGTAAAGTTAGAGCCAGCGATATTCATGTCATCCACATATAATAATAAAATAATCAACTTAGTAGGAGTGTGACAGAAAAAAAGTACAGAATCATGAGAACTAAGAGTGAAACCAATCTGAGTAACAGTAGATTGAAAACGCTTATACCAAGCACGAGGGGACTGCTTCAAACCATAAAAAACTCGCTGAAGACGACAAATAGTACCAAAAGGATGAGAGAGCTCCGGAGGACGGCATATATAAACTTCCTCGTTAAGATGTCTATTGAGAAATGCGTTCTTGACATCTAGTTAGAAAAGAGGCCACTGACGAATGGCAGTAACACAAATCAAAATCAAAGTACGAACGATAATCATCTTAGTTATAGGTGCAAAAGTTTCCTCATATTACTCTCATAATCCTGAAAAAAAAAAACTTTGGCAACTAACTTGGCCTTATAACACTCCAGAAAACCATTAGAATGAGTTTTAACAATGCAAACCCACTTACATCCAATAAGGTTTTTACCTGCTGGCAGCGGAATCAAATCCCAAGTGCAAGTCTTCTGAAGAGCACTTAATTTTTCTTGCATGGCAGTGATCCAGTTTGGATTAGTACGAGCTTCTTTATAGAATTAAGGCTCAAAATAAGCATGAATAGCAGATAAAAAAGCACGATAAGAAGAGAAAAAAAAGGTATTAAAAAATCAAGTCTTATCGGCAGAGTATGAGCACTCAAAGGATAGCGCAGTTCAGAGGGATCAAGATCCACAGAGGTAGGAGAACTGTGTCGGAACTAGTGGATAAGTGTTGAGGAGGAGGAGGATGCCTACGAGAATAGACTAATGGGAGAGACGTGACAATAAAAGGACGAGACTGAGAAAAAAGTTTAGAAACATCAAGAATACGACTGAACTCGTCAAAAGGCACATAACCCGGGAAAGGATCAATAAAAATTAAATCCTCTTTGAAAACATGGGCATATTTGGATGGTAGAGTAAAATAGGAGAGGCGCTTAAGAAATACAATATGACGAGAGACATAAAAGCATTTAGATATAGGATCATAACACCGATATCCTTTTTGTTGAATACCATATCTCAAGAAGACACAAAGAGCGAAATTGGCACTAAGTTAATTACGCTCTCTTTTGAGAATAAGAACAAAATAAATACAACCAAAAACACGTAATAAATAGTAAATTGGGAGTAGAACCCATCAATTTTTCATAAGGAGAGATTCCAGAAAGAAGAAGTGTAGGTATACGATTAAGAAGGTATATTGCAATAAGAACTACTTATCCCTAGAAGGTAGTAGGGACAGATGATGAAAGAATAAGGAAGCGAGCTATATCAAGGATGTGCCGATATTTTCTTTTAACTCTACCATTTTGTGTGGGAGTGTCAGAACATGAAGATTGATGAATAGTGTCAGATTTAGCTAAAAAGTCCGTAAATTCTGATAAAAAATACGCTCCACCCGAATTAAAATGAAGGGTTTCGATAGTTGTAGAAAATTGAATGTGAACCATAGAGTGAAAAGTGTAATAAATACAAAAGAAATAAGATTTGTGAGACATCAAATACATTCAACAAAATCGACTATAATCATCAATGAATGAAACATAATACACTGACTCGCCTTTTGTTGCAATGGGAGAAGGACCCCCACGCATCAATATGAACAAGAGAAAAGAGATATAGAAGCAAAGTGCTTTGAGAAAAGGGTACTTCTAACATTTTTGCAAGTTTACAACTACCGCATTTAGAAATATCACTAACAGACATTTTACCCAAGTAACTAGATTGAACTAACTGTTTTAGACGTTCACTAGACAAATGACCTAATCTAGAATGCTAAAGGTAAAAAGAAGAAAAATGTTAATCTAAAGAAAAAAGAAGATAAAGGCGCAGAGAACGAATTCAATGGGAGATGCAAATTTTCCAACGCATATAAATCACCACTTTTACACTTGTTTCCAACCTGTTTCTAAGACATCCAATTCTGAACAACACAACGAGAAGAAGTCAAAACATTAAAGCTATAATAAGAAAGGCGACTAATGGATAATAAACTAATAGTCAATTGTGACTCATAAAAGACTTTAGGTATTGATAATAAAGAGGATGACGAAAGAATAACAGAACCAATAGAAACAACCTGCATAAAAGCATCATTGGGAATAGAAATAGTGATTGGAGAAGAGGGGGAAGTCTAATGATTAAGACTGGACAAATCAGGTGTCATGTGATGAGAAGAACCAGAATGAAATATCCAAGTAATGGAAAAAACACCGGTAAGATAAAAATTTTGCAAACTTAAAGAGAGCGTAGTCGTAGGATACGCATGGGATTGGAGCCTAAAGAATACCTATATTGTCTGAAACTGCTCAAGCAGAAACTGCACTAAAGAAAGTAGAGCACCACTGAAAGGTAAGAAAACCCAATTGCATGCCAAAACTCGTAAAAAAATCGTATCCGAATTCGCGAACCAAAAACTCATGTCCAATGCTAATAATTCCAATGCAATCTGATACTAATAGCTTACAATTTCATCGTTCAACAAGTTAGAAGACAAAAATATCAAAATCTTGCAGTAATGAGTCAAAATATCATGAGCCAAAAAGATTTTACAAGCAAACCAAGGACCTAAATAATCATAACCAAAGGAACTAAATCTGCTGCACACCGAATATGGACCAAAAGCCAAAAAAATAAATCAAGTGAACCAAATTGGAAGACCAAACTGTAGCCCTAACACAAAACACCACACAAACAAGATTCAAGGATTTTGAAGACTAAAGTTGAAGAGAGAGAGGTTTAAGTATTTTGGCGAGGTCGTTGGTGCTGGTGGAAGAGTCTGGCGAAGTCGCCAGTGCTGGTGGAGGAGTCTAAGGAAGTCGCCAGTGTTGGTGGAAGAGTCCAGTGAAGTCATCGATGGTCGGATGTGAAAAACAGAGGTTCGAAAAGCTCAATTTTTGGTCGCTGCTGCTCAGATACCAAGCAGGTCGACGATTGGACCCG
>JAULJZ010030941.1:0-15103 GCA_032270985.1 Heliamphora pulchella
CCATAACTACAGAGAAGAAGATGTCAGCAAGCAGAAATAACAGATAACAGAAATAGATGAAGAATTGCAAAAACTAAATCATACCTCCCAGACCCTCCAGTATCCCTCAATGCTAAGCTCTTGAGGGAACCAGGTCAGTGTCCTCATGAAACTGTAAAGAGTAGCCAGAGCAGCACCACCCCAATCGTACGATGCAACCAAGTCAAGACGAGCTAGGCCACCCAAGTAATGCAAATGAACGGTATTCTCCTTGTTCGAAAACATGGAGGTACCGAACATGTACATCAAGAAGCCTCGAGCAACCCACTCGTAGTGGCGAGGCTCGGTGCACTAAAATTGTCTAAACCGCTCGAAGAACCAGGTGTATCTAACTCTGTCATGGTCCATCTGAGCAAGAACGGCCTCGAGGAAGTATAGCAGTGCGTCGGTTGACTGGGATATAGACGGATCAAACGGGATGGGAGTTCCTCCAACCTGGATACCGGTAATAAGTGCAAAATCTAGAGGCGTCAGGGTAGCCTCAAAAGTGGTGAAATGAAAGGTGTTGGTGGTATCCCACCACCGCTCGGCCAAGGCAGTCAACCTTACCCGGTTATTGCTCGTCTTACCCAACAGGGGTATGAATGAAGTGAGTAAAGCCGGAGACATCGATGTAAGCCCGGCTAGGAGCGGGGAGGGCATCATACCACTCCAACACCTCCCCGGAGGCTGAACCTCCGAAGTCTCGGGCATAGTGACGAACTTGTAAAGAAGAGAGAAACAAAGGATACATAAAGAGCAGATCAAACACATGACACGTGCAGCGGATAACCCTAATACATCAAGCAAATTATTCAAACCCTAGGTGACGGTCCTTCGGTTCTTTTCAAACCCTAGAAAACTAGGCACCCTAACCCTAGGTTAGTGATTTCTGCATATTCTGGTAATCCTAAGTCCTGGCGTATCAGGCGAACTTTTATCATCTTATGTCAACCATTCTTTCCCAAAAAAAAAAAACTTCTTGAAATTTCTAGGATTTTATAACATAGTTTTAAAAAAATTTCTCAAATTTCTAGGATTTTTAAAATTTTCTTCAAATTTCTAGTATTTTCTAAACATTTTCTTAAAATTCTTGGATTTTCTTAAAATTTTTCTAAAAATTTTCAGAATTGTTTTCAAATTTCTAGGATTTTCTAATATTGTCTTAAAAAATTTTCTCAAATTTTTAGGATTTTTAAAATTTTCTTTAAATTTCTAGTATTTTCTAAACATTTTCTTAAAATCATTGGATTTTCTTAAAAAAAATTTCTAAAAATTTTAAAAATTTTCTTCAAATTTCTAAGATTTTCTAGAATTTTCTAAAAAAATCTTCCTAAAAAGTTTTTCTAATTTTCTAGATTTTCGAAAAATACCCCTTAAATTTCTAGTGTTTGTGAAAATTGTCCTAAATTTTAGGATTTTGACAAAATTGCTCCTAAATTTTCTAGATTTTTTGAAAATCACCGCTTTAGTTTTTTTTTAAAAAAAAATTCTAAGATTTTTCTCAAAAGTTCTAAGATTTTTCTAAAAAATTTCTAGGATTTTCTTAAATTTTTCTCAAAATTCTAAGATTTTTCTAAAAAATGTCTAAGATTTTCTAAAAATTTTCAGGATTTTATTAAGTTTTTTTATTTTAAAAAAATTTCTAGGATTTCCTTAAAATTCCCAAAATTTTCTTTAAATTCTTAGGATTTTCCAAATTTTTTTAAAAATCTTCCTAAAAGTTTTTGTAATGCCCTTTAAAAAAATAAAAAAAAATAAAACAAAATAATAATAATAATAATAAATAAAAATAAAAATATATAATAAATTTACCCCAAATTTTAGAATTTCTGACAAAATTCCCTCTAAAATTTTAAAATTTTAGAATTTTTCATAATTGGCCCCCAAAAAAAAAAAATCTCCCCCTTAATTTTCTTATGTTCTTCCTAGAAATAAAAATTCAAGCCTTCTATTTGTAAAATAATTGCCCCATTTATCGTTTGTTCAATCCTAAGTATCCCTACTGTTTTAATCTCCATTACATAGGTACCTAAAGCTAAAATCAATCATTATCCACATCATCAAAATCATTCATCAAACACGTCAAAGCAAATCATCAATATCATTATCATCATCATACATCATCATCATCTGGGAGATTCTAAGCATGCGTTTACGTTTGATCAATCATGCTTTGGTATTGAAAAACAGAAGGAACAGGGTACATACCGATGGGCGCTAGCGAGACATATGATGGTCGGGCTACCGCTGAAGAAGGTCGGCTGCGACAGCATCAACCGGAGGTTCGTAGCGTCTCATCCCGCGTGGAACTACGCGATGAGGTAGTGGAGCATAAATGTGCGGGTCGAAGGGCGCCGGATGACAGTCTCCAGTGTCGGGATCTAAGAAATCAGCCACCGTGGCCTCAGCCGCAGCATCTGTAGCCGCCTGCGCCACAGTAGCTGCTCGTGCCTCCTCAACAACACGGCAGGAGGCACACTCTGCCTCGAGCACCAGAGCATCCATCGTAGCAGCAGGCTACGCAGGAGTAACTTTGCTGGTGGAAGGACACCCATAGAAGAGCTATCAGCAGCAGAGGGGCCTTGTCGCGCCCCCAAGTCGTCATCCCCATGGCCTTGGCCCGCCATAAAGAAGAACGGGATCACAAATAATAGAGTAAGCATCGTATGAAGCAGAGAGAAGCAAAAAGAAAGCGAGAGGAGGCTTAGAAGAAAGGAAAAGACGAGAGAGAGTTTGAGGAAGCAAGGAAAAGACGAGAGAGTTTGAGGGAGCAAGGGAGTTAAAGAGAGAGAAGGAAGTGCAGAATGAGCCACACCCGCGCGCCTCAAGGGGTCTTATGCGCACCTAGAGGTGGCGGTCGCCATCTTCAATGTTAGCGACCGCCGGGTTTCCCAAAGGTATTATGGTGACCACCAGGTTCAAGGGGATCTTATCCGGCGACCGCCACTTCCGAAGGGTTTTGATAATGGCGACCGCCATGTCAGAGAGAGAACGGTTCCTCTTCCCCAGACTGCCAGCAATCATATCATGGGAAGGACTGTTTGGGGCCTTTTTAATGTTTGTTTTGTTTATCTTCTTTTTTATTATTTCATTTATTTTATTATAGTCAATTATTTTCTTTTTGTTTTTGTTTTAGCAAAAATAATTTTCAGAAAACATAAAATTTTGATTATTTCTCCTTAAATTATTATTTTTCTTTCTTCATTTTTATTATTTTGTGCGTTTGTTTCTAAAAATGAATTTTAGAGTTTTGTAAAAATAATTTTATAATCTAGGAAGTTTCTTAGAAATGCTTAAAGAAAATGTTATGGTTAATTCTAAAAAAAGAATATTTTGGAGAGTTTTTTTTAAATTCTTATCTGTTTGAGGTGTTTTTCTCCCTCCGATAAATTTAATTTTAAGCTGCAACTTGGTTTTTAATTATTGTCATCCCTCGTTCCGAATTTTTAGGTTTTAACTCGACCTCTTAATTCACGTTCTTTCGTCCCATGATAAATTTAACTTAAGGTTGTGACTTAGCTTTTAATTATCCTATACCTTGTTCAAAATTTTCAGGTCTTAACTTGATCTATTAATTTGATGTTTTTCCCGTCGCCGGTCCTCCTCATGACCCTAAACTGACTCGGTCCTTCTCATGACCCTAAACTGACTAGTCGGTCCTCCTTATGACCCTAAAACTGACTCATTGGTCCTCCCCATGACCCTAATTGGTCCTCCTCATGACCCTAAACTGGCTCATCGGTCCTCCTCATGACCCTAAACTGACTCATCGGTCCTCCTCATGACCCTAAAATTGACTCGTCCGTCCTCTTCATGACCCTAAACTGACTCGTCGGTTTGACTCGTCGGTCCTCCTCATGACCTTAAACTGACTCGTCGATCCTTCTCATGACCTAAAACTGACTCGTTAGTCTTCCTTATGACCCTAAACTGACTTCTCGGTGCTCCTCATAACCTTAAACTGACTTATCGTTCCTTTCACAACCTAAAATCGATTAACATCTTTCTTGCATTATACATTACATGCATCATCTTACATCCTTGTATTTTGTCCCATGAACTACATTTTGGTCTGATCCCTAACAAAGGAGTACATAGGCAGCCCAATTAAAATTCGAGTAGGACCAACATCATATGCATGCTTGTGTGTTTGTGGCCTAAGATTGACGGTTTGGTCAAATGGTTGTTGTCTCTGGGTCTTTGATATAACCTGCTTCACGCATTGCTGCGCAAGTTATATCAAAGAGGGGCAACTATAGACACCCCAATTTGATCACGCCCAATCTTAGGTGAATCCGATGATGAAAAAAAGGTGAAATAGTGCCTCAGTACAATCCTCAGGAAGTGATCCAAGCTCGGTATTTCAACCCGAAACCTTCAATCCAATGAACTTTTGATGAACCATCGAAACTTGCTACCCAAGTAAAGCGACCACCAACTTCCATCACGGCGACCGCCATAGAACCTTGTAGAAACCCTACCAAAACATGGCGACCGCCAACTCCCATCATGGCAACCGCCATAGAAGTTTGTGGAACCTTTCAAAAATATGACGACCGCCAACTTGCATTGTGGCGACCGCAAACTCCAAATGTCCTGACGTGTCCCTTAAACGTGGCAGCATCTCATTGGCTGATAAACTCTATAAATACCGTACCCCTGGTACGTTTTTCAAAAAGTGATTTGGAGTGTGAGATTAGTGAGTGAAGCTTTGCCGAGACGTCGAGCAATTTCGAGCCCCGACATCGAAGCCCTGCCGAAATACCGAGTCCTAAACCCCCAATACCTACATTTGAAACTCTAGCTTGGAATCACCATTCGAGGATTGAAGCACATTCCCCAATTTGAGGATTCCACGATTCAGGTACCTCGTTTGGATCACCGGTCTTACTAGCTCCATTTCCTCTCTTTTGGAGTGACCGGGTTAAAATTCTATTTCAAATTGCCTAATCTTTCCATTTATATAGTTAATCTTGTTTACTCCATATAATTTAGTTATTTTTTTTACTTCTTTAATTATTAATTACTTCATGCTCACACTTAGCACATTGTAATTTCTATTTATATCCATTAATCGGTGCTAATATAATTCGGCATTTACAACTTTATAATGTTGTTAATTACTACAATAATGCAAATACATTTACGTGAATGTAGTAATTCATACTACATTTCGTATTTAAATTGAATAGTGGTAATTGATTTATTTGTCTTTTTAATATTAGTCCAATTTCATTTATTGGTATATTCTATTCTCTCCTCTTTTAGTGTAGTAATTTTATATTCATTCCTTAGTTATTCTAATTTATATTTGTAGTATTAGTTTAATTTTTTAACTTTTTATTTTATTTTATTTTCATTTAATTAGTCTAATTCTTCTTTAATAATGTTCTAGTTCATTTTCTTTTCTTTTCTTATAATATTAGTTTAATGCTCTATTTTATTTTCTTTTTAGCTTAACACTTCTTTTTTTAGCTTTCATTTTCTTTTCCTTTTCTTTTTTTTCTATATAATAACGTAATTTTTTTTTCTAGCATTTTCTTTCATTACTAGCTTTAAATTCCCTTATAATGTTTCACTTTCTTTTCCTTATTTTTAAATTAGTTTAAGCATTAATTTAATTCTCCTTTGCTAGTTTTTTTATTTTTCATCTTCTTTTCATTTTCTTTTAATATTAGTGTAATTTATTTTTCTAGCATTTAATTATTAGTCTAAATCCCTTTTAAATATTACATTTTCTCTTTTCTTTTCTTTTGAAGTTAGCTTAATTTTCTTATTATAGTATTTCTTTTATCCTTTTGTTAAACCCAAAAATCACAAAAAGACTTTTAAGTTAATTTTCACTTTTAAATAGCATTATAATTTTTCGTTTATCATAATAGTTAAAACTCAATTATCCTTTTCATGTCACTTTCTTCTTTTATTTTATTTTTTTTTCTTTTATTCTCTTTTAAAAATGTAAAATGTTAATAACTAAATCTTTTTTTTATTTTAAAATTTTCCTTTGTTAGCTTAACTTCTCTTCCACAATATTTTTCTTTTCTTTTCTTCTATTAACTACAAAAAGCACAAAATCATAAAAATATCTTTTGATGTTCTTTTTTATTCTTCTTATTTTCATCTTTTATGTAAATAATTAGATTTTCTTCCTAATTGTATTTTCTACCCTTCTTATTTTGTCAAATCTTTTTCTTTCCTTTTGGAACTTTAATTTCCCTTTAAGTATAAAATCCTTTCTTTTCCCTTGTTAGCAAATTTTTTTTTAATAATTTCTTTTGCATGCATTTTCCAATTCTACCTAGTTTATTTTCTACCTAGTTTAGTTTATTTTCTATCTGGTTTATTTTCTACCTAGTTTGCTTCGGTATTATACATATTTTGGTCATTTTCTTTAAAATCATGCCTTTAGCTTATTTTTGCTTGCAATCAATGTTTAGACAATTTTAGCAACTTTAATATTTTATTCTTTTAACTAAATCATGTTAATTTAGATTGCTTAAATAATATTGCATGTGAGTATGTTTCATGTATCATTTAGATATAAATTTCATACCATAGGACCTAGAATTTTTCTTTTAACATTTATGTGTTTTGGAGTGCCATGTACATATTTTATATTTTTTTTATAGTTAATTTTGGATGTTCTCTCTTTGCCTCTATTTTTTTTATTTGCATGCATTTAAGAAATTATATTAAAGAACCAATGATAATTAGTAGAGGCCAACCTTATGGTTGGACGAACGGGGTGCCTAACACCTTCCCCGATTCATACCTTAGTCCCCGAACCCTCTTTCTCTGGTTAACGTTTTAAAGATCAGTAGCCAATTTTATTTTTTTTAGTTTTTCTTAAAAACTAAGTGGTGACTCTATTTTCAACGAAAGGTGTTTTCAAAATTTAATTTTTAAGGTGTTAAAAAATTTTCTAAAAATTTTTTGAATTCCTTATTTTTGAACATTTTTCAAAATAACCCTAAATCCCAACGCCACACCTGGTAGCTTGGATAGGCTGTTGGCGCTTTACTAATTGAGATTGCGATTGTTTCCGTTGTTACCATTGATTTTTCCAGTCCTTTTGTCCTAACTGCGGACATTGTGACTTTTTGTGCCCGGGCTGATCGCATTCATAGCAGAGTCTAACCTTTGAAGGTTGACTCCTTGCTAACCTTGGTTTGTCGGTAGGGTGGTATGACTTTTTGGGAACAAATCCCCTTTTGTTTCTGAGTGGTACTCCTTGATTATCTTCTCCAATTCTTATCAGGCAATGCGTCATCTTATGTTCTGGCTGGTTGCACTTATAACAAGCTCTTACTGTCGTTTGTTGTCGCTTTGTGGCTTTAATCCAAATCTCTATTGTTTAGGAAAAATTCTCCTTCTTAGGTGTTGGGATATTTTGCACCCTTAAGTTCGAAAAGTACCATGATCCTTCCTAGGGTGCCTTTTTTCGCGATTGATCCAAATTGGATGCTAGATCTTGTAAGATTTGTGCTAGGCTCGGGTCGTCTACTTCCTCGGTTCCATTTACTCTCACCGAGTTCTCAGGATTTTGTCCTTGTTCTGCCATTTTTCGGAAAGAGAAAAGGGGTTGAACTGTTTGATAAAGTTGGTTCTACTTATAAGGTAAAAGCATGATACTCAGTCTATTTGTTAATATGAGAAGTCTTATTCAATGAGATTTTATTATTCTTTACCGTGGATTATCAATGCAGGGCTACTATTTTAGGTTCTATATGAATTTCTGTTATTGCATTCTGGGTCTCACTTTATTGACTAGTAGAGATCTATTCCAACCAATCAGTTCCTTTCTATTTCTATTTCGTATATTGATAATCTCGCAGTATTGTTCACACGCAAAACCTCATGCGGTTGTAAAAGCTAGTTCGGGAGCTTTGGTTGTAAGCAGGTTTGGACCGAAGATAAGAGTCTCTTTCAACTTCTTTGATGCATACTCTTAATGTGCTTCTGTTGGTTTAGAATTGTGTAACCGGATTACCCGGGTGAGATGTGGTTCTCGGTTGAGTATGGTAAGGAACTCATGTTGATGCAAAATATCACGTATATACTTTTGATTGTAGCTACAGGTGAGTCGCGAGGTTTAACCAATAGAAATCGAGCGGCCTTAGTTAGGCAATTCATTATGACTCGAATGTTATCGTGCTCTTAAGGCGATCTTAATAATCCTAGTGACGAAGTTCGTAATCATATGCCTTCTTCCTTATTCCAGTCTTTCCAAGCATTGCATTATTTCTCTTAGCTTTCGCTGTTGTTCCTTCACGTATTGGTACGTACGGTTTGGATGTCTCTTCTATTGACTAGATCATTTTTTTTTCTAGTAGTCAATCCTTCTTGGGTAAAATGGATGTGATAAATGGCACGACTGAGGAAACTATTGAGTCATGTGATCCATTGTGGTTTGATGGTTAGTTCTCCATCAGGTTCTTGATGCTCCTGGTTATCGTCAGAATTCTTTATTGAAGGTGGGGATGGTAGGATTCAGATTCTAAAAGGCAAATGTGAATATTGATGTGTACAGATACTCTTCTGTTACTTGCATGCTAAGGGTATCCTGAGCTTGAGGTTGTCTCTTATTTTTCACAACTCTATAGTCGGTACGGATCTTTTGCTTCCCTTGTTGTTGGAATTGTGGGTCCATTGTGAACTAGTCTAGGAAAAGTCTAAATTCTGTCACATGATGGTATCGTGAGTCCTTTGGTGTGAAGCTGTTGTCTCTAATTACAGGTTACTAATGGCATAGTTCTACTTGTCAGGCCCTTTGAAAAGGTGTAGTCACTTGAGTAAAACCCTTACTTAACCATTCCTACAATTAGGGGTCTCGGTCTTTAAAACTTTGTTAAACGCAAACGTCGACAGTGCTTTAAGTCATAATGTTGAGGAAAGATTGCCCCATGATTTGAAGAGGTGTTAAGAGGTTCCCGTACATTGTCCTAGTCTTTTGTAAAAGTTCTAAGGCCTAATAACATGATATCCTGATGATCGTCGTCACTAATAGACCTACGGGCAAGCTTTTGAGGACAAAAACATACGTGGAGTTTGATAAGGATGGTTAGCTCCATTTTTTCTGGTTTCAGAGAAGGCGACCATAAGACAGTGAATATGTAAGCGCTTAGCTGAGAATTTTTAAATGGTGTGAGCACGAGATGCAGCTGGGGTTAGAATATCTTGCGGTGGACTTCCAGATAGTTCAAATGTAAGGGATTATAGTTAAATCAATTATCGTTGATCCAGATTGAGAGGTCGATAGAAGCTTAAATGCATTGGGGAAAAGAGATCAACAATTAAATTACAGAAAGGAGGTTCTCGAGATCAATCTATGCAACATCAAATCCTGACAAAAGATACATTTTAGCAATGGGTAGCCAAACTAGATATTTTCTTTAAAGTTACGTTGGCCTAACGTATTTCAATTCAAGCATCCAAGTCAACTCCCTATGTAAGGATTTTAAGAGCTTATAAAATTGCTTTAATCAGACGTAATATTGAGGTCAGGGGAAAATGAATGGTGGTAAAGGATCTTGGCAATATCGAATGTTCGGAACTAAAGGGATGACATTGAGTCCACGAATAAGGAGTTAGTTCAGGGATGACAGTTTGAACTGAAGAACAATCAAATGTGAATACTAGTCTTCATCTAGGCATGGCTCAACAATGAAGATTTTTAAGGATAAGGGTATTTTCTAGGATGAAATTCCCGATAGGATTGTCAATAAGACTTGAGTGGAGGAGAATTATCTACGAATGATACTGGGTAGCATTGTTGAGGACCGGTGCTATTAGAAGCAAAGGATTTTAACCAGGTATAAGAGTTGACACTAGGATTTAGGAAAGAAAATTAATAAGAGTGAAGTTGCGGGGTTTTAATGGTGTTTCCTGAAAAATTATACTACTTTGAGTGCTTTATCATCTAAGGGTTAGTTGACTTGTCGGTGGGTTGATTGTCCATCAGCTATCCTAAGAGAGTGTTGAGATTTGGGGGTTGCTTCCATTTTTAATTATTTTCATGCTTTGGGATATTACAGAATTTAGTTTAAAATTATGAGATAGCTTATGAAGGATTTAATAATAAATATCTACCTTTATTCAAACACGTAATTGGTACAAGATTCTCAAAAAGTTCACACAACATACATGCATCCTTGATGAGAAAAAGTACAGCGCCTAGCGTACTAAAGCCTAAACAAACAAATGCGGACAGAAGTGACGGACAACTGCCTCACGTTCCCAAGTCACTTCATAAATGCCGCAGTAATGCCACTGGATTTCCACATACCAAATATTCCCTGGTCCCCTATGAGCTCTGTCTGTGATGGTTACAAGTACCTCTTCATAAGTCTTCGGATCATCGAAGTTGATATCTGAGCTCTGTGGGTCAACGATCCCTCGTTTATCTCTCGGCATTGCCGTCTATAGCCATCGGGTCTTTACCAAATCTCTGAGCCACTCCTTAAACCCTGGCGGTACTTCTATTCGGTATGCTATTTCGTTGTGTTTCCTTAAAACCTTTATCGGACCTATAAATTGAGGGAAAGATTTCGGCTTCCTCCACTTCTTTGTCCTTTCTTGGAATACTCAGGCATAAACCCACTCGTCAATACGGTAGTCCTTCGAATAGTCTTGGCGGCTTCAGTAGGTTGTTGCATCTGCCTCTTTGTTGTCCCCTGATTCAGGCAGTGGCACCTCTAGTGGATCATAAAAGAAAGTGATGGTTCGTTCCTTGTTCTCGTCCCCGTTCTCAAGTCCCTCCTCTTCGCCTACTCCGAAGTCTGCCTCATCCCCTACTACATTGGGTTCCTCATTTGCTCCTACTCCTCGACCTCTTCCTCTCCTTGAGCTGGCCACTCATCCGGAAATATCCATGCTAACGAAAATACATCTGTCGAGTCTTTCTCTTCAGTGGGTTCCTCTTCGTCTTTTGAGTCCTCTGGTTCTGGTGCTGCCCATGGTTCCCGAGCCGATTCTGCGACGGATGCCATCTGAAAGAAAGAAAGATAAAGAAAATCCTAAGGTAAAGATTTTAAGTTGTTAAAATTATATGTGATAATTTAATATGACGGACAATCTACAAAGTTTCTATGCTACAAAACTCGTAATCTTTAATCTCCCAAGGCCTGAAGGTTCACTAAACCTTGGCTCTTATACCAACTGTGACGCCTCATCCTCCGGGCACATCGGGACATACATAACTATAAATAAGTAAAATATTCTAGCCGAGCATTAATAATTACATATTATAATTACTACATCATTAACGGTTCAGAATTTGTATAAAGTACTTAATGATTACAGTCATTCAAAAAATTCAACAAAAGTTATAATATGTCCGTGGAAAACTAAGCTACAGATCAAAAAGTAAATATCCTACATCTTCAAGTAGCACGGATCTGCTGGCTCCTACCACTCTCCATCTTCCCTAAAATCTTCTTCTTTGATGAACTCGCCTTCTTCAAATGGTTCTTCTTCTTCACTTGTGGCACGAATGCCATGAGCCGAAGCCCATAAGAGAATTTTCTAAAGCGTCTAACAAACTCACAATAAAATATCTTACAATAGATATCGTATAATACCCAATACAAATTTAAGGGCAAAGAGATAGACGATTTATCATTTTCAACAGGGCAAGCACATATAAGAACAATTATGTGAGTGCGTGATGCAGATGAATGCAATACAGTAGCCCAACCCAACGTACTTCTAGGATAATATCATGAATTCCATGCCAGGAATTACAGAGTAAACTTGATGGTACATTGATCACCTAACCTATCCTTGCCTCGTTACGAAAGGAAAACCCTCACTTTGGCTACATGCCTTAGTCATTTTACGCAATGGTAACGGCATGAGGCCGCCAACCAATTTTATCCATCTTTATCCGGGCTAACCAATCCCACATTAAGGATCAGGATGCTCATTAGGGTTAATTATTCTTTGTTATAAAAATCCAAAGGGGGATTCTTTATTTCTTTTTCTTAGGGTTAATTATAGAGATGAATTGAAGGTTATTTTATGAGAGAATATCAGAATATTTTAGGGGATTTACTTACCACTTTTGATGCTTAAAAGGTTGAGGAAGAATGTGACTTAGCTTTGTAGCTTGCTTCTTGATCCTTTCCTCCTTTTTTCTTCCTTCTCTCTTCTTCTCTCATTCTTCTTTGAAAGCAATTAAATTTTTTGGTGGTTCTCTCCCTCACACTATCAGCCAAAAATTCATGTAGAACGGTGTTTGGTTGTGTTTTTATAATAAAAATACATTAGAGATACAATAATTGATTGGAAGATTTATTTTGAATTTTCTTCAATTCCTATTGGTCGCATGAGAGGTGGGTGCTATTTGAGATATGCAAAAGTCAAATTTGGGGGAAAGGGGAGTTGGCTAAGACAGGTTTGGGACAGACCAAAACTGAATTGTATTAATTTATGATTTTAAATTATATTTTGATACCATTTTGTGAAAGAAAATGCATAAAATATTAAATTTATGTATCTTTTTGGTATCTAAACCTACTAAAACCTATTATATTAATGTATTTATAATTAATTTAGTCTTTCTATGTTTTATCATAATTTTGATAGAATTTAATTAAATAGATGTATACTTTTAAGCTAAATTAAGGTAGTTTGACAAAATTTGACTTTTTGACTTATTTATTATGTACAGATTTTAAATAATTATTTATTTACTTTTTTTGACCTATATTATTATATTATTATGTATATTACTTGTATAAAAAGTATTAGGTCAAAATAATGCTTAATTAATACATTTTTTCTCATTTTTAAACTTAAAAAGGCAAAAAATAGCTTTTTGGGCACATTTCCCTAGGTGGCCAGCCAAGCAAGGGAAATTTGGTCATTTTTGTTGTTATTTTATTTTTTATTAATTAATTTTATATAAATATCTAATTTTGGACATTCATTTGTCAAATTTTAGATTTTTAGAATTTTTTGCTGTACTAGGAGCAAAATGGTCATTTTATACTAATTATGAGAATTTTTAATTTTTAATTTTTAATTTTATGTTATTTACTTAATTTAAGTTGTTATGGGATTTTTTTGAGTATTAGGATTTTGCCTCCAAGTATTTGGTCTTTTTGGGATTTCTAGGTCAAATTAGGATTTTCGGTAGAATTAGGGTTTTCACTCTTCTAGCGACCGATGATCTTGTCAACTAACCATCGTTAAAACTAGGGTTTAGGTCGAGTTGCTTTCATAGGTTGTTATAATCTGGGTGGTTACTACTAGGGTCCGGATCGGGGTATTACAACACCTGCCCGGAGTTCCAGGGTTTCAATATAGGGGATCGAGTGTATGCCAGAATCTACCCGAAACACATGTGTATGTGGAGGAAACCAAAAGCTTTTTCGCGATACATGGGACCCTGACGCATGATCGAGAAATGCAGTCAAAAACTCTATCGCTTAGACTTTCTGCCTATATCCAAGACGTGATTGGGGGACATGTTGACTATATAAGATGGATGCAGCATCAGAGGCCAACGGACGAGAGAGGAATTATCAACCCGCGTGACCCAGCCATTAACTTTGACGACCCCGAGACGTACTGAGAGACTCCGATCACCATAACCAACAGAGTACAGATGGGGCTGACTAACGTCTGGCATGTCGAGGTGCAGTGCTGCTGCTATAACATCACTGAGGCGATCTGGGATCGCGAATCAATTGTCTGCCATTTTTGTCCGCATTTCTTTGTTTAGATATTAGCACGATAGCTTTGTACTTTTTTCCTTTAACATAAAGATTGTATGTGTACTGTGTGAACTTTTGACAAACTTGTATTGACTATGAGTTGAAATGAAATGCAAATCTTTGACGTCGAAATCTTTATAAGTAGTTATATAATCGTTAACCTAACTCTATAAAATACCAAAACATAATAAATAATTAAGAACTAGAATAACCCCCAAAATTTTAACACTCCTTTCCTTTTATTCTAGAATGGCGGGTAGAAGACCTAACCACCGACAAGCAAATGGGCCTACAGACGATGAGGTACCGAGACTAGCTCAGGTGTTACGAGAATTGGCTGCTAGCATCAACTGTCCACATGTACGTGATCGAGCCTAGTTTTTGTCGGAACTAAGAAGACAGCGAGTCCTGACATTTTGAGGGAGAGTAGAGCCAAGAGAGGTAGAGGAATGGTTGAGAGTAGTTAAGAAACTATTCAACTCGATGGGAGTCCAGGATGAGGACGATCGAGTGGCTTTAGCTGCCCACTTGCTGGAAGGGGAAGCTGATCATTGGTGGACTATGGCCACCAACACCCAGGAAGTAGTGACTTTGACGTAGGAGCAGTTTGAAAATCTATTTCTGGAGAAATACTTCATAGCCCCTTTCTATCCAAGGAAGATCTGAGAATTTTTGGAACTTAAGCAAGGAATAATGACCGTAATGCAATGTTTGAACTGTTTCGAGGAATTGATCCATTTTGCCATAACCATCGTATCGGATGGAGAATCTAAGGCGTGAAAGATCGAATGAGGCTTGGAGCAATCTATCCGAGCTAGGGTGATCTGCTTACAACTTTCCATCTACACCCAGGTAGTGCGTACGGCCTTGTTAGCTGAGACATATCAAGCAGACTCCAGGAAGACATGGAACAAGAAGAAAAGAATTACCAGCTCCAGAGGACTGATGAGGGGTAACCAGACGTTTATCCTTAAGAAGTCGTACCACCAAGAGTAGCAACAAGGACGACCAAGGGATCCTCCTACGACATCCATGGTATGTGTTAGATCTGGGCAACCCAAGAGGGGGGGTGAATTGGGTCTTTTCTATTTAAAAGGAATTTTAAAACCTTTTCAGAAATCTTTTAATATTGCAATAAGAAAAGGTATGCAAGAATATAATCAATGCAACTATTAAAAGATGGGGGATAGAGAAAAAGAACCAGACACTAGTGATTTATAGTGGTTCGGCTTTATCCTAGCCTACATCCACTCCTCTAGATCTCCCTTTAGTATTTCCACTATCCATAATACTTCCGGGCGTATTCCAAGCCTTTACAAGCTTCAAGATTCCACTTGAGCTATCTGAATGTTTACGGGCACATT
>JAULJZ010030952.1:0-37734 GCA_032270985.1 Heliamphora pulchella
AATTAAATTAATCTAAAGTCAAATAAGTTATTAGGATTTTTGATGTTACTTAGCATTCTATTCTCCACACAATAAAATTGATGATGGTTTTCTAACAAGTTACTTAATCACTTTTATTAAAAAAAATATTGCTAGGAATTTTAGTATGGATTCTTTTATGCATGCCTTTAATGATGCACCAAACACAACTCAAACTGCATCATTTTAAGTGAATTGATTTATTTAAAATTGCTATTTTTTCCTTTTATTGAATAGAATAAAATATGCTTATTTATATATGTTTGGATGTTATTTTTCTCATTTTATGCCGATATAAATTAATATTATAGTTCATATATTTAAAAAAAAAAACTTATTAGTGTATATGTTCGTGTTGGTGTCCGCCCCATTTGGAGTGACAATTATATTAGGACTCTAATATAATTAGGTCTAATATATTATATTAGTATTAATATTAAATTAAGAAAAAAAAAAAAGAAAAGAAAAACAGCCGGATAAATTTTTAGAATCCTAATTTGTTAGGAGTTCTTATCTGCTTAGGAGTCTTGTTTAGCTTGACTTATATATACATAAACCCTTTGGGTATTCGGGTGATACATATCAATCACAGGAAAATCAATTCTCCACAGAGAATTGAAATAGTTGGGAAGTAATCAAGCTGCGCAGAAACAGTGCCGAGGGAGTTTTTCTTTGGCGAGGAAGAAACAGCCTATGTTTGTGCACAGATCGGATGTCAAACGAAACCCGATCGTCATGAGATTTTCGTCATGAGATTTTATAGGCGACTCTCGGCGCTTGATTCTTGATAACCAACGGTTTCGATTGTCAACCGGTGAGATCTAAACTTGAGTTTATTTTTCTAGTTGAAATCCACCTTACGGTGACGGTATTCAATATTTTGTTGTTCCGAGAATATTATTCTTGATGTTGTCATCCTCTGAGTATGCCTAGAGAGTTAATTCTGTAAGCTCATTATTTTGACATAATGAAGATTTAGAATCGGACTTCGGTCCCATGATTTTTTCCTCAGTGGTTTTTCACGTAAAAATCGGTGTCGTGCATTTATTTATTATTTTTTATTCTGCTATTCTGGATCTCATTTATTTAAGCACGAAAGAAGGGAAAAATATTATTCCGCTGCAGGTTATTTTATTTCATTTTTCCCAACAGTTCGCCGTCCTTAGATTAAAATCTTGAGTCTATCCCTGCTTCAAGAGTCAACAAATCCTTGTGTTGAGAGAGATAATCTTCTTCTTCCATTTTTCATGCAAAAATGCATTAGATATATCCATTTGCTTTGTTGGACAGGTAAAATGCAGAGCAAAACGTAAAAGCATACAAATTGTGGGATGCTTTGCCACAGGATTGAATGTGTCTTGGAAATCCACACCTTCTTGTAACTACCATTTGGCTACAAGTCTAGCTTTAAACTCATCAATGGAGTCATCCGAGTTCTTCTTGGTATGAAATACCCATTTACAACCTATGCCATGTATATACGTGATTAGCAAGTAAGGGTACTAATGACCAAGTCTTTTGGTTTTGAAGTGCCTTATATTCATCATTCATAGCTGCAAAACCATTTAGGAGATTGAAGAGCCTCTTGTACTACTGCAAGTTCTATTAACTTTACGGTGAGTGATCTCTTGGCAGTAACCGAAGAATTAGACTGAGCAGAAATTTTAAGTGTTGCAAGACGTGTAGGTGTCATATGCTTAAAACCACCATCTTTGGCTCTTATCACCATGGGGGTGGACATTGACAGAAACATGAGGAAGGGTAGAATCAACAAGATTAGTGTTGGAAGAAATATAACGCACAAGATACATGTTCGGTGATCCAGAAAATGTATTTTTATTAACTTTTAACGATTACAATAAACAGAATTTACAGAAACGAAATTGCAGAAAATAATATGAACAGAATATGCAAACCGAGTCCTGCAAGCGCAGTTTCCTTAAGAATAATTCACCGCCTACCGAGGGTGTTGTAGGTTTTTCACCGACATCAATCTTCCAAGATAAAACGGCTGACACGATCGTTGGAACACCACCAAGGATCGGTTACGAACGTACCCCGTTTGTCTTTTTCTCTCTTACTCTCACAGTTTTGAAATTTGTCTGTATCTCTCCTTTTGTTCTTACCTCTTCACCTTACTGCTGTGTTTTTTCTCTGCACTGAAACAGAATGGGATGACAGCTTTATAAAGACTTTCACCCATTGAGAGTTACAAAAGGAATCAATGACCATTGAATGGTATTGATTCTTAGAATTCATTTGCCAATTGAATGGCCAATTCAATTGCAATTAAATTCTGTTATTGAATTCTAAAATTCAATGACCAATTAAATTCACAAAATTCTAACAAAGATAACATATCATATCTCTAGCATATATTCAATAAACAAACAGGCCCTTAGGGATGAGAGTAATAAGTTTGGAGTTAACCAATTTCAACAAATAGCGAAAAGTAAAAGGAAAAAAGATTTAATTGCAGCTATAATGTCCTCCCAACAATGGTCCAAGCACTCTTGAAAAAAGCAAGAGAGTACCCATCTAGTTCAAGGGCTAAGTTGGGTTATTTGGCAAAATGAGTACCATTAATTTTTAGTTTTTTGATATTAATTTTAATTATAAATTATAATTGATTCTAAATGTTCATAATTTTTATTATAAGTTATAATTATTATTTTTTCTATTTCAGTTATAAGTTATAATTTTTACTAAACACTCATAACTTCTGTTATAAACTACAATTTATAAATTACTAATTTCAATAATTTAAACAACAATATTATATTTAAGGGACTTAAAAGTTATTTAGGTAACCTCAAGTCAAATCCTAAAAGTTCTTTAGTAACTGACAGAGGGTGATTGGCTGAGCTTTTGAAGTTAACTTTTAATTTTATACTACTAATTTTAACAATAAATTATAATTTTTTCTAAATATTCATAATTTCTGTTATAAGGTACAATTATTTTTTTTTCTATAAATAACTAGCATCAATTACAAATTAACATATTTATCAAACACTTATAACTTCTACAATAAACTATAATCTATAAGTTATTAATTTTAAAAATACCAAACACCACCGCAATTTGATCACCTCTAATCTCCACATCTATTCCCACTCTTCAACATCAAAGAGCTAGGCCTAGACTTATTTCGTATAAAATTCATAGATTTAAAGAACTTATATACGAGTCATAATCACCCAAATTCAACCGTTAACTCTAAATTTTTACCTATGAAAGCTTTCCTCAGCTTTATGTAATTCAAATACCAGTCATAGGCCTCCATTTCCTCTTGGATTGAGGATGCATCGCCATAATTCATTGGTTCCCTTTAGAAAGGGCCACTACTTTGACAAAATTTGAATACCAACGTCCCCAAATACGTCTCCAAATTTGACAAACTTAAGTCTATTTAAAAATAATCTCATAAATTTATGCTAGCTTTTCTAAAGTTGGTTAATTATTTGAGTAAAAAATTAAATTTTTTTTATTTTTTGTTAAAAATTAGACAATTTTACCCTTCTATTTATTTAATATTAACAATTATATATGATTAGTAGTAGTAGAAGTAGTAGTAAATAAGTTACGAAGAAGATGTATTATTGTATTTTAAAAGTGATTAGAGTTTGAATAGAATGTTTTAAAAGTTAGTATTTTGATTTGACTTTTTAACTTTTTTGATTTTTTAACAAACAGATCATGTTAACTTTTTTTTTTATTTTTTATTTTTGGCTAACAAGACAAAAAGTTAGAGTGGCCTAACGGCCTTTAAAGTTGGAGTTGTTTGAGAGACTTGAGATAGATTTGTTCCGATTGACAACTAACTTAAAAGTTAGTTTTTATTTTTGTATTTTTAGTTAAAAAATTAAATTGGATTCAAAGTAAATTATTTGATAATTTAGTTTTTAGGTTAGCTTTTTTAAAGTTGATTATTTGGGTAGAAAGTTGATTTTTTTTAATTTTTTGTTCAAAATTAATAATTTTATCCTTCTATATATTTGATATTAGCAAATTATATGTAATTGGTAGTGGTAGTAAATAAGTTACGAATAAGGTGTATTATTGTATTTTAAGAGTGATGAGAGTTTGAATATAATATTTTAGAGTTTGTATTTTGATTTAATTTTTAAATTTTTTAACTTTTTTGTTAAACAAATAATCTTAACTCTCGGTGTTTTTACCAAAAAAAAAATTAACAACCAAATTTGCCAATCATGACGAGAGCATGGATCACTTGGCAATTGAGAATTGAGAGTCTTGAGAATGAGGGTAAAGAAGATAGTTTTTGATAATTAAAAAAAAAAAAAAAATTACCATTCCTATTAACAAATTTAGGTTTTGTTTGGGCACTCTTAAAAGTTTTCTTTTTTGAAGAAAAACTAACTTTTAAGCTGTATTGTTTGGCCTTTCAAAAAAATCACTAACTTTTTTTAACTTATAAAAAAAAAGTTATATACATTCTAAACACACTAATTTTTAGAATAAAATAACTATAATACTTTCAATTAAAAAACTCAACAATTCTCACAAAAACAAAAAAATCGTGCAAATATTCTAAATACAACTTAAAATAAAAAAATAAATGCATTTTAGATATTTTAATAAAAAGTGAAAAAATAAAAAAGTTACTATAAAAAGTTATCCTAAATAATTTATTTTATTTCTTTTTGTTTTTTAAAAATTTATACGTTTTAAATACCAAATATTTTAAACATCCCTAATAGCTAGTTAGCCAAAAAAAGTGAATGTGAAACAAGGCATTGATATTAACATTGGAAAATATTGGATTGAACAAGCTATATGTTTAAAAGCAATAGTTATAGATTTGTAGGCATATTCTGGTTGAGTATGCAGCAGGAAAAGACTTGCACAGTTGCATGCCAAGTATACAAAGCCATGTTTGTTTTGACAGATTAATAGTTTGTTCGGACTATTAGTCTAAAATATAGTTCAATACTGCGTTTGTTAAGTTTTTGAACTAATAGTCTAGGCGGACTAATCCGAACTATTAGTTCGCCAAATAAGAAATAATTAGTAAGGGGAGAGGTATGAGATTAAAAAGGATTAGATTAAGGAGTGAATTTAAAAATTTTAAAAAATAATAAAAAATATTAAAATATAAAAATAAATAACATAAAATTTAACTTATTAATTTATTTAAGTTAATTTTAAAATAAATTAACTTAATACAATGATAAATCATTATTTACTCCGTTATTTAATCTCATTTAATTTAAATATAAAAAAATTAATTTTATTTCACTATTAATCTCTCTTTATTATTAATTCAATTTAATTCCTTTCAGTTCGGGTTATCAAACAGTCCAAATAGTATTAAAGACCATCCTAAAGTGAAGGATAGAGAAAGTAAAATGACAGTAAAATCAAATCATATGGTCAAGGACTCTAACATGTGATGTATCATATTTACATGTTGACACTTTGAGCAAAATTGTACTTGTTTGATGTTGACATGATAGAGGATTGAACCTTTGTTTGACTAAATTTTTTTAAAAAAATAATTTGGTTTAAAAACTTCTAAAAAATCTTATTTATTTGGCCTTGTATATAATTAATTAAATTTTTTATATTTATTTTTTTATATAAAAAAATTAAAAATTTAAAAATTTTAAAAAATTAAGCCAAACACATGCTGAAAGAGAAAAATAGGGTGATTTTTGAGAAATAGTTTGGTAGTGTGGAGTGTGGCTGCAGGGCATCTCACTCCTATAGGCTATAAAGTATGGTAGCATATAGTGTAGCCTTGTCTTTTCATCACATATACATAGATTTTATTTGACAATTTGATTTTAAATTTGTATTTATTTTTTTAAAAAAATGTAAGTTAAATAAGTAAAAAAAATTATTTTGTGAATAGTAAAAATGATTTTGAATTAAAAAATAATAAGTTAAAAAATTTGGCTTAAAATTATTTTAAGTTAACAGAGTTTTAAGTTTAATTATTTTTGTATAATTTTATATTTAATATAGATTTTGTTTGATAGATTTTGATGAATAAATTTTAAAAATATAATTTTTATAAAAAATATATATGTATAATATAATTCTACTATTTTTAAAAAATATATAAAATTATTTTACAAAAAAAGTTAAAAAGTTAAAAAGTTAAAAGATTAGAAGTCTTTAGATTTTAAAATAAGTTTTTTTTTGACTTTTAAATAAAAAAATAAAAAAAATAAAAAAAATAAAAAAAATAGTGTTAAACCTTTTACCAAACGAAACCAAAATTTAAGAGGGAAAATATTATATAGGAGCAAAAGATAACAAGACTTGATAGACAATTTTGTAGAGCAAATAAATAAATTATAGACTTAAGTTTGTGGCATTTGCAAGCTAAAGGTAAGGTTGTAGCTGAGGGAAGCGTATCGACTAGAGAAACATTAATAATAAAATTTAAAAATTTATTTGAAATTAGAGATACTCTCTATAACACAAACACAAATAAATAGAAAAACTCTTGGAATTTTATTAATTCAAAACTAAATTGCTCTAAAGATTACAAACTCTATTTATAACCACAAATTTTACACGTAATAGAAAATAAATTGAAAATATGTTATTTTCTAGCAAAGCAAGAAACAAAAGAAAAATTAGAAACTACTAAAAATGAGAATATTTGATTTGGGCTCAACTTTAGAAATTAAAATAAAAATAAAATCATAATGAAATTACTATCGTAAAACGAATTTAGTAAGTCTACACAATTAGCAAATTGAATTATTTCTAAAATTACTGTTGGACTTTTCAGGAGTTATAGACCCTCATGAGCAAAAAGTCAAGTAACTCAGCATCATCCTCTACAACTTCGAAAGAATTCATCCACAAATTTGTATCCTCATCAGTAGTGCTATCTCCACGATATAGAATCAAATGATTCATGTTAAAAACGTATGAGGTACGAATATGACTTAGAATCTACAAGCGATAGACATTTGAATTAATTTTTTGAATGATCTCAACAGCAGCAATCTTTCTTGCCGCTAGCTTGTTATACTCCTCAACTAGATATCGATCTTTGGTAAGAATAGCATGCACAAAATCACCCACATCGAATTTCACGAATGATCCCTTCTTGTCTGTTGCTTGCTTGTATTTGACTGTGAAGTTCTGTAAATTTTATTGGGTGGACTTCTGAATTTGCTACAACTGCTCTATGAAATCCCCGACCTTGCCATGAATCCTTTTCAAATTTGGAAGTGGGGCGAGATCATGCAAGAATCTTGCACAAAACCATAAACTTTCTAGAAAGATAGAAATCTAATATTATGGTTGATCAAGTAGTTAAAAACAAACTCCATTTGGCTCAATTTTTGATCTCACGTCTTCACAATCACCAACAAAACTACAAAAAAAGTTGCCCAATGAGTGATTCACCACCCCAGTTTGTCCATCTATTTGCAGGTGGTATGTAATACTAAAATCCAGTTAATATTTGCTAGCTTCCACAAACAGTGCTAAAAGTGATTGACACAAAAGAATAATGCAACCCATGTAAACGGTAGACCTCCTTACAGTACAACCGTGCCACATTTCACGGCATTTGTTTTGAACTTTTATTTTGTGACTTAAAAGCTGCACGTTGAAATTGACAAAAGTTGTCTTAATTATAAAATGATCGTCAAGTTGCAACTTTATAATTTGAGCAGTTATGTTGGCTAGAAGGGTTTCAAATAGAGAACCTTCCAAAAATTCTAAGAGAGAGGGGTACCTAAAAGCACGTAGAGTGCTTGTAGAAGAGCATTGGAATTAGATTGTTAATACCTTTGATTAAATACTAGATTATTTGGGTTGTTAGGGGCGTAGTTTTCATCAATACGAAATTAGCTCCTTTAAATTTTCACACAAGTTTTTATGTTCTGTATGTATTGCCTTTTGTGGTTGGTTGCTTTTGATTTTATTTTTAAAAATAAATTCTAAATTTTTGAATATTAACCTATTTGCCGCTCTCTATGAATAATTTCTATAGACTTTGCTTTTTTCCGTATAAAGTTTATTAGTACTATTTATAATAAAAGTACTAGACCATATATTCATCTTTTTATTTAATATCAATACACTTTTGAACAAACTTATTAAATATCTTTTATCCTAAGAGTAAACAGTGGTTAACAAGACCATATATTCATCTTTTTATTAATTGGAGGGCGGTAGTGGTTGAAGTGTCCATTCATATATGATCATCATCTAGAGTTTGCGCGATCCAACAAGTAAAAGATCAACTTCGTCACTTAACTAGTCAGATCCTCGCTTCACTTGTATATATATCTCACTCTCTCTCACTCCTTCCAACACATGCAACAATGGCGATTCTCGCAACATCTTCCTCCTCCCTAATTGCATTCATGATATTGATGATGACAAGCGAGCTCATCATCCACATCTCTGCGTCTAACCTTACTTGTGATCCAATGTATCCAACACAAATAATCCCTATATCCAATGAAGACGTGGACTTGCTGCAATTTTCACAGAACCTTGAGTTTTTGGAAGCCGAATTCTTCCTGTATGCAGCATTAGGGTACGGACTCGACAAGGTGGCGCCGGAGTTGGTCATGGGCGGGCCCCCTCCCATCGGACCCCAGAAAGCTAATCTCGATACTCTCACTCAAAACATCATCACAGAGTTCGCGTATCAAGAAGTTGGCCACCTCAGGTTCTCCTCCTCCTCACATATATCCCATACAGAATCATTTTTTTCAGAGCTGTACTACATGTACAAATGGATTACACAGATTCATTCACAGACAGGCCTGATTGTAGTCTAAGACCAGTAAAGGTTTTAGGCTCTCAATTTTTGACATATTTTTAGGTTTCTAAAATTTTAAGCATATATATATATATATATATATATATATATATATCTTTTCAGCATATAATCTAACCCAATTGACAAATAAAGAGCATAACATTATTTTTTTTCTCTCAAAACCCAATTAAAAAATAAAATCCCACTACGCACTACTAGGAGAAGAGTTCAATCCGTCAATTCTTAGCTAATTTAGTATTTTTAATTTTATTTTATTAAATTGAAAAATAAAAATTCGTTTTAAGCCTTCTAAAAATAAAATTTTAAGAGACCTTATTTTAAAAGTTCACTTTAACTCCTTTCAAATTTGGGTCGACCCTGATGACAGACCACTCACATAGTAGTTCCACAGCCATTTGAATTGTCTGCGGCTGTTACTGTGCATAGTTTTTATTATTTTTTTAGCTAATTGCTCATTTATGAGAAAAAGAAGAAGCAGATAAAGCAAAGCCTTCCTCACACCATCTCTCTATAAATTTTACTAGCTAATTCACTAACGGCCCTGTTCGGGCTAAATTTTTTAGTTTAGTTTAGTTTTTTTTCTTTTGAATGCTTCTATTTTTTTGGCTAAAATATTTCATTTTTTGGAATCGTCCAATGACAGGAACCAAAAAAAAGAAAAGAAAAGTAATCAATAGATGAAAAATATTCAATAAAAACGAAAATAACATCATAAGAATTGTTGGTTCATTTTAGCTTATTTTTATATCTTTAAATTTCTTATATTTTAATTAACATTTCAGTTTTTTTGACTCGTCTTAATAAAAATAATCAAAAAGGTATAATATTTTGTTTAAAAAATAAAACCTTCTTACAAAAATAATAATAATAAAAAAAAAGCTATTATTTCAAACAGAACTGCGCTCCAGTGCTCATCAATCACGGATGGTTTATGGAAAATTGGCTTTTCCTATGTTTTGATACTTTTCAGGGCCCTTGAATCAACGGTTGGTGGGATTCCAAGGCCTCTGATGAATCTAAGCGCTAGTAACTTCGCAAAACTGTTTGATGAAGCATTGGGAACTAATTTGGTCCCTCCATTCGATCCATATCGTGATAGCCTAAGTTACATGTTGGCTTCTTATGTGATACCCTACATGGGATTGGTTGGTTACGTGGGAGCAAATCCCCTTCTCGATGGATATGAATCAAAGCAGGTTAGTATTGTCATGTTTGGGTTAAATTTTTACAACTTTGTTTATTTATTTTTAAAAACTTTTTTTATCTGTTTTATTAAATATTTTATTTTTTTGAATTGTCTTTATGAGATGAATGGAAAAATATTAAAATTCTTGATAAAAAAAAAATTCATTAATGACGAAAAATAAGTAATGTAACATGTAACTTATTGGTTTATTTTAGTTTATTTTTGTCTTCTCTTAACTTTTTTTTTTTTTTATAGTTTGATCAAAAAATTTACTTCTCTTGCTTGATTCGTTGAGAGAAATTGAAAAATGTAATAGTTTGACTAAACGATGAAAATAGTTCACTAAAAACAAAAATAAACAAAATAAAATTAGCAAATAAGTAATTATTCCAAACGGAGCTCATATTTGAATACCATATAATGTATGATCTCATGTGAATTACTAATAAATGGTGGGTGCATAAAAAAAACATAAACACTATACATAAAATATTATATCATATAATACTCAAATATTGTAATTAAATATAGTTACCATAACACTACTCTCAAAATATAAATCCCAGTCTCCAAAACTGATTTCTTTTTTATTAATTCTTGCAAAGAAGTTAAATGAAGAATAATATAGTACCCGAACTGTGGTTTGAATGGTTTGATAGTATTTGGTATTGTTGAAATTAGTAACTAATAGATTGTAACTTATAGCAGAAGTTGTGAGTATTTGGTAAATATTTTGACTTGTATTTGAAATAGAAAAAAAATGACTACAAATTGTAGTAAAAGCTGTAAGTGTTTAAAAAAATTTATAATTTATAGATAAAATTAGTAGTAACAAAACTACAAATTACCGACAATAATTTTACTAAAATAAGTTAAATATGTGAGTTTTTTAACAGGATAATTTTTGAAGATCTTATGCTCTGACTTTTACAAAGCGGCAAAGCGCAAAACACTCCAATAGTGTGAGTAAATTATGTGTATTCAGAATTTATTCATAAGATCTTACCTTATGAGATAAATTATATTTATTTCTAATTTTTATCATAAAAACAAAGTAATAAATAAGACATGTTTAACGAAGAATTGTTTTATAAAAGCTGTTTTTAAGAAATTTATTCAGAAATGTTCTTTTTAAAAATATCGTGTTATTGGTCTTTGTTGGTAGGAGTGTATAAATGGCTCACGGTCAATGGTAGCCCGAGGCCCATTACTGTAGAGCTCGAGCCCAACCCATTGAAAGTCCGAACCTACCAAAACCCGATTTTCTTATGACTGGGCCTGAGTTGGCCCTGGAGCCCGAAGGCTGGTCCAAGTCCGAGGCTCGAGGCCCGGCCCATGGCCTGAGTGTCTGAGCCTGCTCCTTAGCCCACCAACGGTTATTTTCGGGTTGGCTCGGCTCTACCCAGCCTGAGCCTGAGCCCGAGCCCACCTCAACGGCTATTTTTATAAAATGGATGGCCCTTGATCACTCAAAAAGGATCCAACTGCTAGAAAAATTTGACCACTAGTTTTTATTTTATAACTTAATTTATAAACTAATATATAATTAGTAACAACTAAGTAATAAGTAATAACTTATAACTTATAACTTATAAATAATTTATAAATAGTTTATAACTTATAATAAACTTATAATTTATAACTTATAATCAATTTATAATAAACTATAAACTTATAGTTTATGAGTTTATAACTTATAATAATAATTTATAAGTTATAACTTATATATAATTTAATACTTATAACTTATAATAATAATTTATAACTTTTAACTAAAGTAATAAACTAATAAATAATTAATATATGAAATACAATTCAAGAAATAAAAACAAAAAAACAAAAAACAAAAAAAAAAGATGAAAAGCTCAGCCAGGCCTGTCCACGGCCCGAGGCCGAGCCCGAGGCCCGTATACCTTAGGATTGGGTCTAGGCCTACTCTTCCCAAAAAAGTCCGACCCGGCCCAAATTTTGACAGGAACTGTAGAGACTATAAATTAAATTTATTTATTTAATTAATTATTTTAAATTTGTTATTTTAATTAAAATTGTAAAAAGTTAGATCACTTGTAATAATGTTATATGTGGTTTTCAGTTATTAAGTGAATTATTTTGATAAGTTCGGTATTTTTGGCCAAGAGCTCAGATAAGGGCACTTTGATAATTTTATATTTTTAAGTGTCATCGGGCGTCATGGGGTGTTGGGAATTAAGATTTGTTACAAAGATATTATTTTACTTTAGTTATTTTTTGTGGTTCTTGTGATTTAAAAGTATGAACTTTAAGTTTTTTTTAGTTGTTGTAATTGTTGGGTTAAGGGGTAGAATTGTCTTTTGATCAACTTAAATTATTTTGGACCCTAAATTATAATATTTTTATCATCTCGTAACAGCCACAAAATTTTTGTGAATAATTCCCTCTTTTTCTAATTTTAGGCAAGGTTTGGTGAGAACTAAGTGTGCTTGTGTAGTCTTATGAAGGGCATTTTAGTCCTTTAAATAAAATATATATTCTAACAGCAATTTTGGGAGATTTGTAGCAGCAAAAGGCCGCTGGAAAAAAGCCCTAAATAATGTTTTAGCTGCCCCCAACCCAATTTACTGTTGCTGCCCTAATTCCCCATCCCTTTCTCCCTTTTCTATTTCTCATCTCTTTCCCTATTCTTAGCCGCCGCCGCCCCTTTCACGTGATGCGCCTCCCATGTATTCTTTTCATCCTTTATTTTTCCTTCAACACATGGGGTAATTCTTTCTCTTCTCTCTTTTGCATAAGAGTTTATAAAATCTTTATTTATTTATTTTATTATTATCTTTAGCCAAAAATTATTTTTTGGAATCTTAGATTTTCATGTTTTTTTTAAATCTTGTTTGTAGGTGTATGAGAGTGATTAGATTGGTTTGTTCGAATTTTAGGATTTCTACATCATCTTTCACGATTGTTGAACTTTGAAAGTTCTTTTTAGAGTTTTCTAACTTCTCTCCTTCAAGCTATTAAAGGTAGGGGTTTTTGTTTATTTTTGGCTTACAAATGAGATGTATGATTGTGATTAATATTTTCATTGTGGTTGAATTGGTGTTTTTGCATAAAAATGAATTACTTAGATTTTAATTATTATTACTATTATGCCATAATTGCTTGAAGTATCTACAAACGTATGAAATTTTATATATGTCATTTTTATTGAAGTATGTAATTTTAGGCAGGAAGTTTGAATTGAGTATATTTTTGGTATGATTATCTTGAATTGATGGAAAAGTTAATTATTTTTTTTTAGAAAATGTATAAGACACTTAATGAAAAGTGGAATCATTTTCGGAATGGCCTTGAGGAATTGTGGTTGACAACTAAGGTAGTGAGTTAGACGATTTGATTTACGAGTTCTAGGCTCGCTGCGCGTGTAGGTTCCTATACCCGGAAGGTTAATGCCTCGAAGTAGGTTGTCACAACTCACTAGTGCAATGGGGTGCCTAGGTGGGTTGAGTGACGGTGCACTGTCACTAGGGCATATAGGCCTAATGGTAAGGGATGGTTGCCTACTCTCTTAAGCGTGTCATACTCCTCATGGATGATTAACTTAATTTGGATTAATTGAAAAAAATCAATGGAATAAACCTCAAAATTGTTAGATGTTTGTGGATCAAATGAAATGAGATATTACACTTTTATTTTATTTTTGTTTTAATTGACATCTATTTCATCTAACTCTTTTATACTTACATTTGTTGGTTATTTATAAACTCTAACCCCTCTGGTTTGTTTATGTGTTTGGACATTTCAAGTTCTACTGTATCTCATAATTGAATTTACTTCTGGACTTACTTATAAGAATTATTTGAATATGAGTTATATAATCACAGTAGTGGTTTGGTGATTATTGCTTTATTTTCATTTCGTGTAGACAATAAGACCAATTTTGTTGGATTGATTTGTCGCGGTAGTTTGGGTTAACGTACTTAAATATTTTATTCGTTGACTTATGTTATTGATTAGAAGTTTGAAATTTTAAATGCATGCATGAGATGTTAGGATGAATAATTTATAATATATAATTGAGATGTGATTTTGTTGTTGGGATCCGTCGGAGTCTGTGTACATTACATGGATTATTTTTATTACAAGTTATTTTGTGAACGGTTATGCCATTGGATTACAAAAAAAAAAAAGACATTGCCAAATTTCTTTTTAAAAAAAAATTAAATACTTAGAATACTTTGTAAAAGTTTGCGGCGTGACAGGAACCTATTGGGCTTGAGGTGGGTTTGGTCCATTTGAGCAATGATCGAGCCAAACCCTTTTTACATCCTTAATTGTTGTGCTCTTTTCAAGTGTCGATAATTCAAACAGTTTTTTATAGATTCCGGTGTGTAGATTATCCATAAATAAAATAAAGTTCATCGGATATTACTCATAAATAATATCAAGTTAATCAAATATTGTTATATATTTTAATAAATATAATATTTGTTTAAAAAAAGTTAATTTACTATTTACTATTTTAAGATAAATGTAATTTGTTCAAATGCTTAATAATATCCACTCAATTTTATTCTTTATATAGATGTTCCACAAACTAAAATAGAACCTAAAGTAGATCCCACGAATGTTGTTGGCACAGCTAACGGTACTATAGCGAACAAGTCAGGTCCAAAATAAATATAATATGAAAATCATAAATATTTTCAAATTTCCCACGATATTTATTTTTGAAAACACAACTCAAAACGGAAAATATATATATATATATATATATACAAACAATGCAAAATAGAAAGCATTTTTCTAAGTTAAACTTTCCAAGGTTATTCGCAAATCATCAAGACTGCCCCGGAAGGTTTTTGCATAGTTTTGAATGATGGGAAAGAAAATTGGGTAGTGCTGGAGTAACCAAATGAAAAAGTTATACTACTAAGTGGTATGTTATGTGCAGTGTTTATGTGGAGTTTATTATTGCACATAAAATGTCACATAATGTGATAATTAAATACATCACTTATTATAATAGAAATAGAAAAATAACAAAGAATCAATCAATTACACGCACGAAAACACGATTTACGTAGTTTATTCAAAATTAGGGTTACGTCCACAGAATTGTAACGATTTTCACTATGATAAAAGACGGTACGAGTTACAATAATACAAATCTTAACTGAAGTAACAAATATAAAAACGCACAATTAGGTCAGGAACAAAAAAACGAGTCAAAACGACCCTCACTCCCGCTACATGAACTAAACCTAAAAAAAACCTATTTTAATCCGCAATGTTTCTAAAATTGGTCAAGTCATAGGTCGAATCCTAAGAAATAACTAGACTCTATATGCCTAACATTACCAAAACACCGTAACTATAAAATTGTTGCCACAAAAAAAAATGTATACAAATAGCATTAATTAATGGCATATTTGAGCATCCAATTACAAATTGTTGCACAGCTCTTAGCAGGACTGTTGGGAGTTGAATCCGGGCAAGACGCTGTTATACGAGCGTACTTATACAAGCAAGCCACCATTTTGGTGGTTCCGTACAACTTCACGGTAGCGGAGTTCACCGCTCGCATTTCGGAGCTCAGGAATCAGTTGGCAATGTGTGGCGTCAAAGACGAAGGAATCATAGTTCCGCCGCAGATGGGGGCGGAGAACCGAACGGAGACCAACGTGTTATCGGCCAATTCCGACTCCTTGTCTTACAGTAGAACTCCGGCAGAGATATTAAGGGTCGTGTATAACTCCGGCGACGAGCATAAACCCGGCGGGTTCTACCCTCAGGGAGGAAATGGGAAGATATCCAAGGGATATTTAAATGTGACAAATTAAGAAAAATTATTACTGGCTGTTTGGGTTTATATAATTAAGCCGATAATAATGCTACGATGATCAACTTATTTTATTAAATTAATATCTTAAATAATATGGGATAATCACAAATATTGATGACGCAATAGTTTCACGTGAACTTTACCCGAAATTTATTGCGTGTGATTGTGTCCGGTCATTTAGGATATTAATTAATAAAATATGTTACTCATCCTACAATTATGGATAAAATAAATAGTCGTGCAATGGAATAAGAGTTGAATTTTGAGTAGTCAGATTTTAAACTCTTACTTATCATTACTTACCACCCACGGAAAGATAGTTAGCATTTTCCAAAAATAAATTGTGTATGTAATTTAAGTGCTATTGAACTAGCAACGAAACCACATTATACACGGATCAATATATTATCATTTTTAATTACTATTGATTTTCGTTATTCAGTGTTTCACATAAGTTATTAAAATTGTTATATTATAAGAATGAATTATGTTCACTTTTAAAATGATATAAATATTTTAACAAGTTCAGTTCACTAAATTATACATAAAAATTATAACTGAATTTTATCTGAAATTTTAACTTGTTAGAGCATTATACGGATTGATTCTTACAATATCTATATGAAGTATTATATATTGTTAGGGTAAATTACACCGACCTTCTATGAGGTTCACGAAAACATCAACTACCTCTTATGTAGTTTTTGAAATGTCACTAACTTCCCATCTGATTTAATTTTTGCATCAAATTAGTCTAACCGTCAAATTTTTATTACTGCTTAACGAAAAAACTGTTTTTCAATGTATATTTTTTTATTAAAAAATAATATATTAAAACTACTTTTCATCAAAAACTATTTTTATTATTATATAAAAAAATAATATATTATTTTCTAATAAAAAATATATATTGAAAAACAGCTTTTTCTTAAGTAGTAACGGAAATTTGACGGTTAGACTAATTTGATACAAAAATCAAATTGAAGGAGAAGTTAGTGACATTTCAAAAACTGCAGAAAAGGTGGTTGATGTTTTCGTAAATCTCAAGGGAGGTTAGTGTAATTTACCCATATTGTTAAGTTTACAATTAAAATTATTTTCTTAAGATATTTTTATCTGTTAATTGTTTGAGTAGCCTTTAGGAAAAAACATCCACAAACCCATATAATTAATACAGATAATTGACATATAACTGATAGCTTGAATTTAGACCATCTATGATATTTTACTTTTAGGAGCTTTGGGCTTAGGTTTCATTTGATATATTTATTTAGGGATAAGTCTCAACTTATAACTGATATATTACTAAGTTTCTATTATAACAAAGTTACCCTTAATGTACCATTCATAAACCCGCTAAATGAAGATTCGAAAAAGAAGGAAACATTGCTATATCAAAACTGCGTGGGAAACAACGAAATCTTCAAAAACTTAAATTCCAATATTTTTGCCATTGCAATCATAATTCGTTTGCTATCTACGGTTAAAAACTATTAGTAAAATGTTAAATGAGATATTTTGTTGTATATTTACTACTATTAAATTATTTGTGCGACAAATAAGATACTTTCTATATGTAATTGAAAATATCTCATTGTGCAGAAAAATAAAATATTTCTTGCATGTAAAAAAAAAGTTTAATTTGTGCATAAATAAGACACTTTCTATACGTAACTAGAAATGTCTCGTTTGTGCAGAGATGAGATATTTGGTTTTTGCAATTAAAATTTCTCATTTCTACATAATTAAAAACAATACATTTTCTTTGTGCAATTGCAAATATATTATTTTATTTTTACAAAAAACGAGACATTTTTTTTTATGTATAGTTAAAAATGTCCTATTTATGCATAAATGAGATATTTTTTTGTATATCTAGACATGTCTCATTTTTGCAAAAAAAAAATTTATCATTAAAAAAATAAATGTCTCATACCTTGCACGTCTCATTTGATAAAAACATATCATTTTATATTAAAAAATTATTATTATAAAATGTTTCATTTCTTAGAGAAGAAATTATCTCATTTCACCGAAAAAATGAGATCGCCGATCATTCTAAAAACGATATTGCATATAACAATTTCAAATTAAAATGTTGCGTTCGAAATCGATGAAAGCTAATATCAAAATTGCCTAAAATAGAGATTATTGAACATATTTGTTTGTATTTAATGCTAAACAGTTGCCTATTTTAATATTGAAGTTTTTACTTCAAAATGGAAGATAATATCTATATTTCTACATCTATTAGTCATTCATTTAAAAGTATATTTGTTTAAAGTAATTATACATTTAAAAAATAAAATCTTATAAAATAGTTAAAAGTGATTATAACTTATTCCTAAACAAGTTTATCAAATAAGACCCCATAATAATTTTCTCTTCTCTTTTTTGAGACTGAGTTTTAACTCAAATTAGAAAGATCTAAAGATATACTATAGAGAAGGGGAAAAAAAATAAGATTTTAATGAAAAAGAAAATAATTTTTCTTAATCATGGGACGAAAATTATATGGACAAAGTATTGGTCATATATATATATGATTTGGGTGATGTTATTTGAAAATTCTCCCAATTTAAACTCTGTGTTTTGATAACATAAATTTTTGGTAAAGTTGCTTGGAATTTCTACAAATTTAAACTTATGTTTTGAAATTAGTCAAATCTATGTTTAATTTGAACCTGGATTTTCTACCAATTTAAACGAATTAAACCCATGTCATGGGGCATATATATTCTTTCTTTTTTTTTTGATGACCGATATATATATTCTTTTTTTTTATAGAAATATATATATTCTTAGTATGCCAACAAATGTTGTTTTGGAAATTTTTTGGTAACTCAAAATCTTTTTTTTTTTTGAAAGCTAATTTAAATTGATAGGGATGTAGTATTTGATTTAGAATTAACGAATTCAAATTTTAAAATATTTACTTAATTAGATAGTCGAAATTAATCTAATTGGGTAATTAATTTTAATTAAAAAACTAAAATTTGGGATAATCACGTGATGATTTATGAATTTATTTTGCAAAAAGAAAAACTAAAAATTGAAGTAAAAAGAAGAGTTAATTGAGTTTTAATCCAATTTTAGAAGTATGTAAGAGTTTTAGTCCCACCAATCATTTTTTATTGGGTTGAGTCCTTTTTTTATAATTTTTGAATTTTTTGGTCTAATATGCTTTTTTCCAATCGGTGATATATTTCTTTTTTTTTTTGTGATTGTATTAACTGAAAATTCACCTAAAATCACTATAAAAGGATAGTTCTTCTCTCTCACAGCCTTGAACGAAAAAATATGTGAGGAAGAGATCAGGGATAATCACTTGGAATTTCATCATCCGCTGCCCCCTCCTTTGCTACCTCTCCTCCTCCGTCACTCTTTCCCCATCGCCTTCTTCTCGTCCTCCTCCGCTGGCTCCTCATCCTTCGTCGTCACTCCCCGTCCTCCGCTCAGCCATCGTCACTTCTAGATCAGTCAGCGCCGGCCGCTTAGCGCCCCACCTCCGCTTCTTGCTATCATCGTCGCTTCTCACCGGCACGACCTCTAGATCTGGACCACCAACTATTATCTCGTTGTCGCCGCCGCTCTTTACCATTGCTGACCACCAGACCTAGATCACCGACTCCAGATCTCGTCGTCGCCGCCGCTTATTAACTCTCTCTCTCTCTCTCTCTCTCTCTCTCTTTCTCTCTCTGATTTGTATGAGGTTTGATCCACCACCATCTCTCTGACATGGTGTTTCTGATTTACTGCCGCCTCTCTTCCTCTTTCTCCTCCACCAACAACAATGGTTTTTTGATACATATTCTCTATACGATCAGTGTGCAACTGATACAATTATCAGTTGCAAATTCAGTGTTGAACAATTTTGAAAGTACTTATCTGTTGAACATTGATACAATTATCAATTGCATGTTATTACTAAATGCACACAGCTCTCCTAAACCACTGATACATTTTATCAATTCAAAACTATGTTATAAGAAGATATTGTAACAGATACTTAATACTAATAAATGTATCAGTGCATATGCGTAGTGAACTTGAGTTGAAATGTTTCGGTGCTTTATATTCTTTATGAATATATTTCTATTAACAATTGATAAATGTATTAGTAGTCACATTTGATTGCTATGAGTTGAAACATATATCAAAACTAATGATTTATAGATTTGAAGATGTATCAAATTTATGTGTATAGTAAAATAATTTTAAAAATGCATCGTTTGTATGTGACTCTATATCGTTTGTATGTGTTATGGTGACAAGTGGTTTCAACCAGCATAGAGAGGGAGAGAGAGAGTTTGCTTGATTTAAGGGATACGCTATCTTTAAAAAATTATTTAAAATATTTTAAATCATGAGAGATAATATCTTTAATAATGGTATATTAAACATAATAAAATAATTTTAAATCTGATGGGACCTAATCTATTTTTTAAAAAAAGGTATTGGTACTAAATCTAGCACTATTATCAAAAAGTGGACTAAACCCAAAATTTTCCTAAAAAGAATTAATATATAGATTATACTAGCATTATGATAGTTGTTATGTATGTGTTTCTACTTGGATGGTTTGAAAAAAGAGAGAGGTTTCAACGGTGGCGGCTGCTCATGTCACGCCCCAAATTTCGGATCACCCGAAACACCATAAACAATACCTAACTTGATGTTTAACTCTCAACATAAAGACATACATGCATTAAATATAATCACCAATAGGGTTACAACACATGGTTCCAATACCAAAAACATAGAAAAACAATACATGGTCCCAAAAGGAAACAGAAGAAGATTACAGATCTTCCGCCCCAACCAGCTCCCCCAGATCAACCTGCGAGATCGTATGCACCTGAAAAAAATTTCTAATCCCACACTATGAACCAAAACTTAGCAGAAACTAGACAGGTATGAAATAAAAGCTAAATATGCTTATGCGAAAAGATATGGATATTTCAACTTACATGAGTCTCGAAAATAGTTTTATATATATAAACATATATGCTACAACACTTCGCACGCACTCATCGACTCTCACGAGCCCCACATGCAGCACAGACATATACATTGATTCCCACGAGCCCCACATACAGCACATATACATACATCGACCCTCACGAGCCCCACATGCAACACAGATATATACATCGATTCCCACGAGTCCCACATGTAACACACATATATATCAACTCTTACGAGCCCTGAAAACAGTTCTATAAAATCCACGATGATTCAAACCCAACATATGGATCTTCTTGGGCTTTCACCGAAGGACTACAACCCCATTTAATATACTTTTTTGGGCTTTCACCGAAGGACCGCAATCTCATCTAATACATCGTCGACCAGAGTCAACGTTTGTCCAACCATGAACAACCATCTTCTTGGGCTTTCACCGAAGGACCGCAATCCCATCTAATGCACTGTTAACCAGAGTTAACATTCATCCAACCATCTTCTCAGATTTTCACCGAAGGACCGCAATCCTATCTAATACACTGTTAACCAGAGTTAAGCGAAGCAACACTAACAACCCACGCAACATAACACATGCAACTCATGCGACTCACGCAACCCACGCAACACATGTAACCCAGAACCACCTGTCCATCCCTTTCACTATGCATCTTTAAAACCAGAGTTTTAACGCATAAAAACATGTACAAACCCCACGTTTCACATAACGACATCACATGCCACACAACCCGTCTCGACATCACCTGCCACATAACCCGTCATCCACTCACTCGGATGACCCGTCCACTCACTAGGACGACCAACAATTCACAAAACAAAACCTAACCCAAAGGAAAACTCCAAACCTCCAAAAACCCCAGTTTTCACAAACGTTTTCACAAAACACCATCTTTTTTAAAACTCACCTTTTAGAAAAGGAACCACAGATCCAAACACGTCTTGCACCCAATGATGTACAAACACCACGCACACAACCATGCACCAAACACCTCGCATCTAACTATGCACTAACACCTCGATTAACAAAACCACGTCACCCCCGAGGACAACAACAAACGACCACAAACCCCCAAGGCTACAACACAACCTCTCAAAACAACAAAACAGCCCCAAAACACAAGTCAGTCGACTAAATTCCCTAGTCCATTCGAATGAACCACCCTACTGACGATCGAGTCGACTAAAGCACCTAGTTCAATCGACTGACCCACAGCGAAAGAGAAACCCTAACTACAAGAACAGCTTCTCAACCCCAAAATTGAAGCATCCAGACTCCCTTTTGATACACTCGGACATACACAATCCCAAAATCATAAAGAAACACCGAAAGAAACACCTCAAAACCCGTTTCATCCAACCGAAAATGATTTTGAACCAAAACCCAACTTTTAAAAAAATAAAACAACTTTTTATGCATTTTTAGACTGTAAAAACACATATAATTTTACGTAGCACCCCTTTAAGACATGGAAATTTAGGATCCTTCCTTGTTGAGTCAAAAACTTGACGCCTTAAAAAACGAACCACGTCGAAACGAGATTCTGTCCGAATAAATGCGTAGCCCTCGGTATATATAGTAAGAATCCACTACCCGATCACCAAAAGCCAAGCCTCGCTCCCCCCAAAAACTACAGAGAAGGTAGAGCTTTTGGTGTGAGAAAAAAACTTAGCCTCCAAACTAAGAATTTTTATAAAAATATCTCACAAAATATCGTATTTATATGCCCGTCCAAAAATATCTTTTTTTAAACTTTGCGCCACAACGCCCAATGGCCCCGGGATCCAACCCAACATGTATTTCTAAACCCGAACATCCATAAAACGCATATGAATATGCAATAATAAAAATGGTAAACTACGAGTAGAAAAATACCGAAAAATGAAAATGGGTCAAGGTTTCACAACTCTACGCCACTTAAAGAAATTTTATCCCTGAAATTCAACACAAGGTCAAAAGAAAGTAATCCCGTCGATCACAATCGACACCAGCTCGAGATGTGGTCAGTCAAATCATCCCTAGGATATGGTCAAACGTGGTCATGTACTCTAAACAACGACTAACTACCTCAAAGACACGGGATCTATCAACTCGCCCCAACATCACACCCTCACCAATCGATGTTTCTACACCCAGCACACCACCTACGGAGTCCATCACCAACCCCACAACAGATGAAATGAAGAAACACCATGCTCCTGTGTTGATAAGTTCACTGGCCCAAAATCTGCACACTAAGAAAGTACCTCTGCTCACTAGAGGAATAGCTGTATCATCAGGCACAATCGGTGCCTTAGAAGAACTGAAATCTGCAAGGGCATACACTCTACCCTAAGTCATTCTGGTCTATTCACCATAGCTTGGGACAGCCAACTACCGTACCGACTGAACTGAAGTACCCCGGTCTATCACCCTAGAAGTCTGCACTGCTGGCTGATGATAACCTCATCGGTTCTGCATCGGCAGGACGACTGGTGCACCTGTCGTGCTCGATTTATTGCCTCCCTAAGGGTAATTCCTGCGAATATGTCCAGGCTGACCACACCCATAACATAATAGCTCCCTCCCCTATGACTAAACTGATACTGAACCCTGCGACTACCTCAGCTACGGGCAATCCATCACACGATGCCTGGGCTACCTGCACCGGAAGCAACGAAACTTGTGCTGCTTTGGCTCCCTAGAGGAAGCCACTAATGATACTAATGCCGAAAACTGCTGTCGTGACCCAGATGGATGAAAACTAGGGCCAGAGGACTTCTGCCTCTTGCTGTAGCACCCACCTGATTGTACTGCAGTCCCACCCTGTGATGCCCTGACCTCCCTAGAACCCCGAGTCTCGCTTACGGTGTTCACGATCATTGCCGCCGACTCCACTAGCTCTATGAAAACATAGCCTCAATCTTGCCACGCACTCCCTAATCGTTGGCATCAAACCTCTCTTAAACCTCATCGAACGCAGCTCGTCTGTACCCACCAACTTCGGTGCAAACCGGGATAAACTGGTAAATATGGCCTCGTACTACACAATACTCATTGCCCCATGAGTGAGAGCATAGAACTTCTTCCTATACAAGTCTCTCGAAGAAGCTAAAAAGTACTTCTCTAGAAAACCCCCCATGAAAGCTGCCCACGTGCCCTCTACGGTATTCCGGACGTATTTTCACCACTCATGAGCATCCCCTCTCAACTGGAAGGCGACAAAAGAAACCCTCAGATCCTCCTCAACTGTCTGCAACGTATCTAGAATCCAGGTCACAAGCTCCAACCACTCTGTAGCTACTATAGGGTCAGGATCCCCAGCAAATGTAAGAGGGTCAAGACACTTGAACTCTCGTATCACCACCGTCGCCCTCAACTCGGGTTCTCTCTCTCTCCCCTAGCAATCTCAACCAACTGACCAATGGAGTCTACCATCGCACACAGCAACCCTACCGCGTCAACCGGTCCTTGGGGAGCATTTGCATCCCTAGTATCAGGGATAGGCACATCCCCTTGGCCAAAACCACGGTCACGGCCTCGACCACGGCCTCATCCTCTTCGTGTAGACATCACGTCTATATAAAAAGGAAGATAGAACATAAGATGCAGTACATCGCACTAACATAAATATTAACCACATAAACACTTAGCCACATATGTTCATGCTAAACGAACCCCGCATACCGAGGAGTACCGACAAGAGTGACGCGTTAATTTAAATAATCTACTTAGATTCCTTAGTAGAAAAAACGTCCGCCAAACGCATTTCTAACTCGGCTTCCAACAATGTTAACCCAAACGCCCGAATGAAAGACTAATCAATCCTAAAGTTCAATCCTCATGCTCACATATACACATTATTCACATACTCGTAAAGCTATCATGTCCATGTTATCAAAGTATCTAAACACATGCGATCAAGCCCACGCAACCAACCTCACCATGTGATGTACCATCTTTTTATGGTTCTTAGGTATTCGAACCCAGAGCTCTAATACTACGTTGTCACGTCCCAAACTCTGGATCACCCAAAACACCATAAAAAACACCAAACCCGATGTTTCACTCTCAACATAAAGGCATACATGCATTAAATATAATCGTCAGCAGGCTTACAACACATGGTTTCAGCACAAAAAATATGAAAAAACAATACATGGTCCCAAAAGAAAACAAAAGAAGACTACAGATCTTTCGCCCCAACTGGCTCCTCCTGATCAACCTATGTGACCGTATGCACCTGAAAAATATTTCAAATCTCACACCGTGAGCCAAAGCTCAGCAAAAACTAGACAAGCATGAAATAAAAGCTAAACATGTTGATGCGAAAAGATATGAATATTTTGACTCACACGAGTCTCGAAAATAGTTTTATGTATATAAACATATATACTACAACGCCTCTCATGCAATCATCGACTCTCATGAGTCTCACATGCAACACAAACATATACATCGACTCCTACGAGCCCCACATATAACACAAATATAAATATCGACTCTCACAAGCCCCACATGTAACACACACACACACACACACACACACACACACACACACACACATATATCGACTCTTAAGAGTCCCGAAAATAGTTCTATAATATCCTTGATGATTCACACCCAACATATGGATCTTCTCGGGGTTTTACCGAAGGACCATAGCCCCATCTAATGCACCTTCTCGGGCTTTCAATGAAGGACCATAGTCCCATCTAATACATCATTGACCAGAGCCAACGTTCGTCCAACCATGAACAACCATCTTCTCAGGCTTTCACCGAAGGACCATAGACCCATCTAATGCACTGTTAACCAGAGTTAACATTTATCCAACCATTTTCTCGGACTTTCACCAAAGGATTGCAATCCCATCTAATGCACTATTAACCACAATTAAGCGATGCAACACTAGCAACCCACGAAATGCAACACATGTAACTCACGCGACTCACGCAACCCACGCAACACATGTAACCTGGAACCACCTATTCGTCCCTCTCACTTTACTTCTTTAAAACCAGAGTTTTAATGCAAAAAAATATGTACAACCCCACATTTCACATAACGACATCACATGCCACACAACCCGTCTCAACATCACGTGCCACACAACCCGTCTTCCACTCACCAGGACGACCCGTCCACTCACCAGGACGACCAACAATCTACAAAATAAAACTTAACCCGAAGGCCAACTCCAAATCTCCAAAACCCCAATTTTCACACACGTTTTCACAAAACACCATCTTTTTCAAAACCCGCCGTTTAAAAAAAGAATCACAGACCCAAACACGTCTCGCACCCAACGATGTACAAATACCACGCACATAACCATGCACCAACACCTCGCATCTAACCATGCATCAACACCTTGATTAACAAAATCACGTCACCCCCGAGGACGACAACAAATGACAACAAACCCCCAAGGCTACAACACAACCTCTCAAAACAACAAAACAGCCCCAACAGGACTTCGATCGACTGAACACCCCCATCTAGTTGACTGAAAAAGGCTACTGAAATTTAAAAAAAAATTTCCCAAAACACAAGTCAGTCGGCTGAACTCCCTAGTCGACTAAAGCACCCTACTAACAATCCAGTTGACTAAAGCACCCAGTTCAGTCGACTGACCTACGGCAAAAAAGAAACCTTAACTACAGAACATCTTCTCAACTCCAAAATCGAAGCATTCAAACTCCTTTTTGATACACTCGGACATACACAAGCCCAAAACCACAAAGAAATACTGAAAGAAACACCTTTAAACCTGCTTCATCCAATCGAAAATGATTTTGAACTAAAACCTAACTTTTAAAAAAATAAAATAACTTTTCATACATTTTTAGACGGTAAAAACACGTATAATTTCACGGAGCACCCCTTTAAGACATGAGAGTTTAGGATCCTACCTCGTTGAGTCAAAAACTCAACACCTCAAAAAATAAATCTCGTCGAAACAAGATTCCATCCGGATGAATGCGTAATCCTCAGTATATTTAGTAAGGATCTGCTATCTGATAGCCAAAAGCCAAGCATCGCCCCCCACCCCTCCCCCCAAAAAAAAACTACAGTGAAGGTAGAGCTTTTGGTGTGAGAAAGAAACTTAGCCTCGAAGCTAAGAGTTTTTATGAAAATATCTCACAAAATATCTTATTTATAGGCCCGCCCGAAAATATCTTTTTTTTAAAAAAAACATTTACCCCACAACGCCCAACGGTCCTGGGATCCAACCTAGCATGAATTTCTAAACCCGAACAAGCATAAAACGCATATAAACATGCAATAATAAAAATGAAAAACTACGCGTCGAAAAACACCAAAAAAAGAAAATGGGTCAGGGTCTCACAGCTCAACAGTCCCACCGATCATTATGAGTCTTTCAAGCTAGAACGTTTGAGGGCTTGGGAACCCTCGAACTGTTCGTGCCCTTCACAATCTTGTGAAGACTCAAGTTCCTGACATGGTCTTCTTGATTTAAACTAAATTAGTGAAGACCGCTAGCAGACCGTATTCGACGTCAATTGGATTTCAAGCATAGATTTCACGTTCAAAGAAGGGGTCTGGGTGGTGGATTATACCTCCTATGGCAGGACAGTCATGACGTCACCATTACATCCTTTTTACCGTATCACATTAATTACTTGGTAGGTCAGTCGGATGGCTTGTCCCGACGGCGTATTACTGAGTTCTATGGGCATCCAGAGAAGAATGAATGGGTACACTTATGGACCTTAGTTCGACAATTATCAGGTCTCTCCTCCCTCAATTGGCTGTTAATTGGCGATTTCAACAAGGTAATGTTCACTGATGAAAAAGAGGGCGATGTTCTTAGAGTCGAAAAGCAAATGGCCAACTTTCGAGCTGTAATCAACAACTACCTCCTTATTGATGTGGATCTTAGTAGCCCAAAGTTCACCTGGAGCAACCACAGATTAAGGGAAGCTTATGTGCGAGCACGCCTTGACAAAGCTTTCAGTACCGGGATTGGTGACGTTTGTTCCCTCACCACAAACTGACCTATCTCACGACCTCTGTATCGGATCACCATCTGATCATTCTAAAGTAAGAGGTGAGCAAAATCTCCCTCTCGAGAAGGAGAACAAGTTTCCACTTTGAGGCCATGTGGACTACGAAGCGAGATAGTAAAACCATTGTTCAATAATCCATGCAGGGGACAGATAGTGGTGACCCCGTATCCAATTTTTGCACTCAGATCAACAATACTTCAATGGCGCTCACCCAGTGGGGACAAGACACTTTTGGCTCTATGTCCTAGCAGATCAAGAAAAAGCAAGCAGAACTACACGCGGTTCGGGGGAGCTCTCAGATGCCTTCTTTCATGCAGCAGGTTCAAGCGTTAGAAAAGCACATAAATGATCTCCTTGAGAAGGAAGAATTATATTGGAGACAACGGTCTAGGGCAGTATGGCTTGCTCAAGGGGACAGAAATACAAAGTTTTTCCATTCGAAGGCTAGTAAAAAACGGAAGCAAAACTTCATTATCGGTGTCGAGAATACGGAGGGGAGGTGGGTCTTGGATCATGTCTCTTATAAGTAGATCTTCATCAACTATTTCCAACAGATATTTTCCACAGGAGAAGAATTACAGCTGTAGACACCCTGACTTGATCCCGCCTAATCTTAGGTTGGTCCAGGTGTATCCGATGATGAAAACAAGTGGAATGGTGCTTCTGAACGATTCTCGAGAAGTGATCCAAGCTCAGTGTTCGAACCCAATGATCAAAATTTTCAAACCAGTGAACCCACAATGTCCAAGCCTCTACCCGCCAACTTGAACCTAGAGCTGCCACCTTGCAACCATGGGGCCGCCACCTTGCATTATGGCAATCGTTTGAGAAACTTATAGAAACCCTAGCTTGAAGTAGCGAAATCCAACAATGAACTATGGGTCGCCAACTCTATTATGGCGACCGCCATATGAAATCCTTGGAAACTTGATTCTTTGTGGCCACCACCAACTCCAAACCTAGCGACTGCCAACTTTAAAAGGCTTGACGTGCCCCAAAATGTGCCAGCATCTCATTGGTTGATGAGTTCTATAAATACCGTACTCCTGGTACATTTTTTAGGATAGATTTTGAGAAAGAAGTACTCTGCCAAAGTACTGAGAGAACACAAGCCTTGACGCTGACACCCTACCGTTTTGTGGAAGTACGAGTCTCAGTACACCAATACGCTGCCGAATTCTTGATTCATCGACTGGAGTTGGAGCATTTTTCCAGGATTGGATATTGACCACTACTCCCTGACGTGAGGATTCACCTGGATAGTAGCGACTCAGGTATTTTGTTTAGATTCCCGGGCTTTCTTTTCCCACTTCCTCTTTTCTGGGGTAACTAGGTCAGTTTTGATACCTTATTCCTCATGTCTAATTCATGTTGCATACGTAGTTGATTCAACTATCTCATTTTGTTTGATTAGATCGTGAGTATTTAGCTAATTGTGACAAGCATGTTTAGATTAGTTAAGTTTAGTTAAAATCATGATATAGAAACAAATTTTAATTTTACTTTGTCCACATAGCACATTCACACTTAGGACGTTATTACTCTTGAATTCATCAAAATAGTGCCAATATATCCGGTAATTGCGATTTACAATGTTAAGATTGTCACATTTAGTGCACTCACATTCATACGGTCGTAATCGTTATAGTTTGCCCGTATCTTAATATTTTCTAGTTAAATAGCGACTATTAAATTTCTATGTGGTAGTTGTTACTTTCATAATTTAATTTCGTTTTAATCGCATTTCTTTTTATTTTGTCGATCATTAGTATGAAATTCATAGAAATTTTTTGATATTAGCTTAATTCCCTTTTAAGTAACATCTTTTATTGCTTTGTTGGCAATTAACTTGTAATCTCCATTTGAGTATAATTAGGTAATTTTGGAGCACGTTTTTGTTTATTCTGTTTAAAATCATGTTAGTGTAATTTTAGATTATTTGATAATATGCATGTTTGGTATGCTAATTTTGAAGCATATTTTTGTTTACTTTGCTTAAAGTTATGAATAGGATAATTTAGGATGTTTGATTATTTGAATTTATTATATGTAATTTTGATTAGAATCTATGGAGTTTTAGGATTATATTTATTTTGATTTGGTACCATATCATATTTAGGATAGTTTATGTTATTTGGTGATATTGCATACGGGTTTGTTTCATATATACTTTAGTTAGAAATTGCATGCCGTAGGACTTAGGATGTTCTTTTATTACTTGCTTTGTTTGACATTCTATATACATATGTTATGTATTTTTCTTATTTGATTTTAAATGTTCTCTCTTTACCTCAGTTTTTTATATTTGCATGCATTTGAAAAATCTAATTAAGAACCAATGATGATTAGTAGAGGCCAACCTCACGGTTGGAAAAACGAGGTGTCTAACACCTTCTCAAGTTTGTACCTTAGCCCCCGGACCTTATTTTCTCTGGTTACCGTTTTAAAGATCAGTGGCTCATTTTGTTTTTCTTGATTTTTTTCAAAAACCAAGTGGCAATTCCATTTTTATACAAAAAAGGATTTTCAAAATTTTTTGATTTTCAAAGTGTTAAAGTATTTTCTAAACATTTTTTGAATTTTTTTATTTTTGAAACAAAATCCTAAATTTCGGCGCCACAACACCCAGAGCCAGTGACCTCTCACATTCAGCATTGCATCTTAGAAGAGATGAATTGTGCGCTTGGCTGGCCTTTTCAGCAGAGGAGATTCGAATAGCCCTATGCCAGATGCATCCACAGAAAGCACCAGGACCGGATGGTAGGCCAGTTTTGTTCTATCAGCATTATTAGAATGTTGTCAGTCATGATGTCATCGCTCTGTGCTTAAACTTTCTGAATAACACTGGGGTTTCTCTCAAGCCGATTAATGCGACTCACATTACAATAATCTCAAAAGTCCAAGTGCCCAAGAAGGTTACTGACTATAGACCGATTAGCCTTTGTAATGTGACTTACAAGCTGATCACAAAGCCCTCACAAATTGCATTAAACTCATCCTCCCACAAATCGTTGATTCAGCACAAAGTGCTTTCGTTCCTGGTAGGCTAATCACGAAAAATGTTTTGGTGACCTTTGAAGCCCTCCAGTCTATGAAGAAGTAATAAGGATCAAAAGGGTACTTAGCCCTCAAGTTAGACATGAGTAAGGCCTACGACAGGGTCGAATAGAGCTTCATTGAACAAGTGATGACGAAGATGGGGTTTAGTCCGTCTTGGATCTCAAAGATTATGTCCTGTCTCAATTCGGTCTCTTTTTTTATGCTCATCAATGGAGAACCAGTGGGAAGAATTAAACCATCTTGAGGCCTTCAGCAAGGGGATTCTTTATCCCTTATCTTTTCCTCCTATGCTCCGAACGATTGCCCACTCTTATGACTAAGGCATCACACGATGGTAGTCTGCATGGGATAAAGGTTTTAAGGCACAGTCCCACAAGATCGCATCTCTTCTTTGCAAATGATAGTTTACTCTTCGCCAGGGCAACAGTTTTCGAGGCCCAGCACCTCAAATGCATTCTTTCTTCTTATGAACAGGCCTCCGGACAACACATCAATTATGGCAAGTCCTCGATTGTCTATAGCCCAAATTTGCCAGCTGATGTTCAGGCGAGGATAACTCAAGTGCTTAATGTCCAGAGTGTGTAATACCATGAGAAATATCTTGGGCTCTCAACGCTTATAGGAAAAGACAAAAAGAGGGTGTTTCAGTCCCTCCGAGAACGTGTATGGAAGAAGCTCCAAGGGTGGAAGGAAAAACTTCTTTCCAAAGCTGGGAAGGAAGTACTTGTTAAGACAGTTGCTCAAGCCATTTCGACTTATACCATGAGCTGTTTTAAATTGCCAAAGTCCTTGGTATGAGAGCTCAACTCGTTGGTAAGTCGATTCTAGTGGGGCTCTTATGATCAAAAGCGCAAGATCCATTGAGTGACTTGGGACAAACTATGTCAATCTAAAAGAGATGGTGGATTAGGCTTTTGAGCTATTGAGGCTTTCAACTTAGCGATGTTAGAAAAATAGGGTTGGCGGATGCTTCAGCTCCCATCCTCACTCCTACGACAAGTGTATAGAGCTAAATACTTTCCCCAAAAATCTTTTATGGAAGCAAAATTGGGATCTCAACCTTCTTTTGCCAGGAGAAGTTTGCTTGAAGGAAGATCTATTCTTGAGAGAGACACCATTTGGCGCATAGCTACGGGGTCCAAGGTCAAAGTCTACACAGACAGGTAGATTCCTAAGCTGAAAAAGCTTAAAATTGTCTCCCCCTTATCTGGGATTAGATACACATGTCGGCGATCTTATGGACCAGAATATGAATTGGGATGAATTGAAGATCCGGGCCAATTTCTTGCCTGACGATGCTGAGATGATTATAGTTTTTCCACTGTGTTTGCGTGTAGGAGATGACAAGAGGATTTCGTTTCATACACAAGACGGAGTTTATACTGTCAAGACTAGGAACAAGTAAGCAAAGGAAATGGAAGAAGTGGAGGAACAAAGGATATCTTAGGCAGGATTGAGTCGAACCTCTAAATCTAGTTGGTGGTCAAAAATGTGGAATCTCCAAATCCCCCCAAAAATTTGAATTTTCCTCTGGTGCGCCTGTTCCCGAGCACTACTAACGGCGACGAGACTAGCAAGTAAGAACTTGCCAATTTCCACTGTCTGCAAATGGTGCGGAGATGCTGAAGAAACGATTGAACATATTCTGATGAGCTATGCACAAGCTATCGAGGCATGGACGGAGGCAAACATGGCTCATCTCCTCGATCTTTGACAAGGTGAGTTCCATGATTGGGTCCGAGAAGTAATGCTTACACATCATAACAGAGTGAGCGGTTGGTTTGGGGTGGTAGCATGGGCAATCTAGAACGCAAGAAATTCCCTTGTCTTTTCTGGCGCGATTGTACCAACAGGAGCTTTGGTTACTTGAGCCCAATATTTACTATCACATTTCCTTGAGGTCAACATAAAAGATCCAAGTACACAGAAGGCATTGTCCAGTAAGCTCAACTAGATTTGGATCCCACTTACCCAAGGGTGTTATAAGATAAATGTGGATGGCGCATGCAACACAGAGAATAGGATAGCTGGCCTCGAAGTGGTAAGTAGAGATTGGAATGATGGTTTTGTGGCCGGCTTGTCACAACGGCTACCAGGTTGGAGTTCATCAACAACTACTGAGACTCTTACTATCCTCTATGGCCTACGCTTGGTAAAGGATCTCTCCATAACCCAATGCGTGGTGGAGAGTGATGCCCTAAACATTGTTAATGCTATCAATAATCCTATTGATGATCTCTCGGCTTTTGGCAACATTATCGAGGTTTGTAAAGAGCACCTTGCAGAGTTCGCGCTTGGAGTTTGTGTTTATATGAATAGGGAGAGGAACAAAGCTGCTTTTACTTTTGCACAAATGGTTGAGTATAGAAAATAGCCAGATTTGGACGGATGCTTGGCCGAAATGGGATTTCTCTTCTCTTTGTACTAACGCCCCGGTGTTTTACACGTGATTAATAAAATTTTGTTTCTTTGATCTCAAAAAAAGAGAGAGAGGTTTCTTTTCGATTCGTAAATAGACTAGATCAGTTTAATTTTGTTTGTTTGGACTTAAAATGGATCCACTTTGATAATATAAACCATTTATTATATTGTTTCTAGTATATAGATCATCTATTCAACAAAAATAAATCAATCAAATACTATTAAGTTTCTAAATAATTGTATTTAGATTAAAAAGTAAATACTGTCTAGATTTTGCAGTTAAATTTTTTGAACACGTGTATTTTGTTCTTATACTTAACTAAATTTGAATCAATTTAACTTTTTATATAGATACTCTATACAATAGAGACGACAAAATGAATTACATGAATTATTAAAATGGGCTGGTCCTAAACTCAAAATGAATCTTACTAAATTGATAGTGTCCATTGGTAGACTTCGATAAAAGCCTACTTCTTCGGGGAATTGAGAATGTGATTGGAAACTAGTTTAGAAGTTATGTTTTTTTTTTTAAGTCAAAAGTTAAATTTAGTTTAAAGTAAGTTATTTAGTAATTTAGTTTTTAAATTAGTTTTTTTTAAATTAGTTGTTTGAATAAAAAGTTTTCTTTTTTGATTTTTTTTAAGTGGACAATTTTATTCTTCTAAATATTTGATATTAATAATTATATATAGTTGGTAGTGATAGTAAATTAGTTAGAAATAAGGCATATTATTGTATTTTAAAAGTGGTGAGAGTTTAAACAGAATATTCTGAAAGTTTGTATTTTGATTTGATTTTTTTGATGTTATTAGTTTTTTTATTTTTTTGCTAAATAAATAATTTTTATTTTTTAATATTTTTAATTAAAAAACTAAAAAACTAAAGTTACCGATGAAGACCCTGGTGAAGAAGTTACGTCAACAATTTTCTTTTCAAATTTGAAAACTGGTAATTTCAGAATTTGAAATTTGTAATGATGTCACTGATCAGCATTTGATCTAATTTTTTATAGATTTTTTTCATTATTAATGATTTTTTAAATTTTTACTTAAACGAGCAATTTTTTTAAATGTCTCTCCGTAGTAAGAATCCAAAAGTAAAAACATTATTCTAAAAGATTAATATATATATATATATAAACCACTCGATGGTCTTTTGGTTTGCTTTTTTTCTTCTTTAGTTAATTTTTTTTAAAACAAATTTATTCTAAATGAATATGTTTTTAAACTGTTCTTGGCACAAAAAACTAAAAAAATAATAAATTTTTAAAAAAAAGCCTAGCAAAAAAACTAGGTCAAACGCTTCGATAGTTATAAATAAAACTGATTTATTCTTTTAAAAAAAATATTATGTGCCCCCTCAATTTTTAGAAAAAATTACTATTCAACTTGGCAATACAAAATAATTTTTCATTTTTCCTTTCAAAATTTTTTATGGCTTTTTTTCTTCTTCTATATTTGAGTAATGTTTTTGAATTTCTCATGATTTTGATGGGTGTTTGGCAAATCTATTACTAGTAGCTTATAAATTGTAATTTATAATAAAAGTTATAAATATTTAGTAAAAATTATAATTTATACTTGAAATATAAAAAAAATAATTATAAATTGTAACAGAAATTATTAGCATTTAAAAAAATTTATAATTTATAACTAAAATTAATAGTAAAAAACTAAAAATTACTAACAAAAATTTTTCCAAACACTCCTTGGTAATAAATCTCTTATGAAGATGTCATTCTTCCTTAAACCCTACTTAATTAAAAGTTGTTAATGCCGATATCTATCAATCTTTTTTATTGTGTGAAGTAATCTATCCTTTTTTCAGTAAAAAACGTCGCCTAAACTTACCATTCCCAATGAACGCACCAAATAATAATAATAATACTGAGAAAGATAAAAATAAACAAATTATAGACTAGTTTTTTTTTAAAGAAAAAAAAACAACAATTAAGACATGAATTTTCCTTTTCTCGTCAAAAAGTTAGTGCGAGAGCAATTTAATAAATACGAATAAAAAGCAAAAAGGGCAGTGAAAAATTTCCAAACCACAATAATGGGTGTTTGGCAAAACTATTACTAATAGTTTTTAGTTTTTTACTATTAATTTTAAATATAACTTATAAATTTTTTTAAACATTCATAATTTCTACCACAGCTTATAATAATTATTTTTTTTTTATTTTAGTTACAAGTTACAATCTTTATCAAATATTCATAATTTCTGTAATAAGTTACTTTTTTTAAGCTATTAATTTTAACAATTTCAAATACTACGAATATATTTCAGAAAAAAATAAACGAGAGTGAAATTATAGTGAAATTTGTTCATTGTAACGTTGACTTGAGATTAAAATTTTGTTCATTTGCACAATTCTTTTTAAAAGTTTCATGTAATTTCTTAAAGCCTAAGTATTGGTTGTACTAATTATTTTTTTTAAAAAATTACTATTTTAATCATTACTTTTACATAACTAGTTATAAATTTTAATGATAGTAAAATTTATTTAATTAATTTCATAGACAATGAAATTTTCACTACTAGTGAAATTTATTACGAGTGAAATTTCACTAATAATAAAATTTATTTGTTCATTAATTATGAGATTTGGTATTTATCATAGATTTTGTTGGATAAATTTGGATAAAATAATTTTAAAATAATTAACTTCATATAAAATGAACTTGAGAAATAAAAATTAAGACATTTTTAAAAAAATGGTTATAAAATTAAATAAGAAAGGTAGTTTGGTCAAATTAAATAAGTAGTTATAACTGGTAGCAGAAGTTATGGACGTTTGAAAAATATTATAACTTATAGCTAAAATAAGTAGTAAGGAACTAAAAACTACCAACAGTAAATTTCCCAAACACTCTATTATAAAAAAAAAAATCCTCCATTATTCTTTTTTGATGTATCAAAAAGAGAAAATCTTCCATTATTTCTTATATAAAAAAAAGCATTATTTCCAAAACACCCACCTCAGCTTACGGTCCGTTGGTTATTTTAACTTTTTAATTTTTTAACTAAAAATATAAAAAAGTCATCATGATTCATTTGGTAAAAAAATTAAAAAATCAAATTATAACACAAATTTTTACTATTTTTAAAATACAATAATACCATACATTTATAACTTATTTACTACCGGTATTAACTACAAATAATTGTTAATATAAAACATATAAAAAGGTAAAATTATCTAATTTAATCAAAAGTAAAAAAGTTAACTTTTTATCCAAAAAATTAATTTCAAAAAAACTTGCATAAAATTTAAATTACCAAACAATTTACTTTAAATTAAATTAAATTTTTTGGACTAAAAACTTAAAAAAAACTAAAAAAATAATTTTTAAATTAATTGTTAATCGAAACCTAAATTTTAAAATTAAAAAATTAAAAAATACGAAAGTTATTGGAGCGTAAGTGGCTGGGAAAAAATAAAAACCAACTTTTTCCTTATCATGCTACGGACGTCACCTACGTGAGATTTTTCAATCATTTATTTGACAGATAGATGTATAACATAATTAATGGCATATTTATTTATTTTTAATATTTTATGTTTTTTATTACTTTTTTCAAAAATTTATTTATCTTATCTAGACGAATTAAAATTAGGATTTTAATCAATAAATTAAAAAATTGGAAAGACAAAAAATAGCCAATAAGTTATATTTATGTGTGCTTATTTTTCTACTTTTTTATTATAATTTTTATTTTTTTGATATGTCATTAAGATTAATAAAAGAATAAAAAAAATATGATGAAAAAATTAAAAAACAAAACCAAAAAGACAAATAAGTCAAGTTCTTGACTTTTATACCAAAGGGGACCTCCAAAATCATAAAAACAACAAAAAAAAGCTTTCTTTCTTATTTGCCTTTTTTCAGATTTTTTGTTAAATTGAATAATACTATTTTTTATAGAGTTGATAATAATAATGAGGATAAATTACACTAATCTCTCTTAAGATTTCTAATAAAAACAAATATACACTATGTAATTTCTGAAACGATGTTGATCTTCTAGGACCAATCCTTTTGTTTGGGGACAAAGCAACTGCTTTGGGTCCCCAATGCTTGCTAAAAAAATAGGGTTCCAAAATATATAATACATTTTATTATATTGTACATAATATAAAAAATTAAAATTTAATTAAAAATAAAAGGCCCAGTTCAAAAAAAATTCAAATATAAATCCAAAACAATATATATTAAATTAAAAAGGCCCACTTTTAAAAAAATCAAACCCAAACACTGCCCTTTATTTTTAATAGATTTAGGGCAGCCACTTCTTCTAAAACTCATCTGGGCAACGCCGCAGCGTCTTCTTCCGAAAGGACAAAAACAATTCGAATCAAACAAACAGAAATAGGCACAGCCGCACAGAAATAGGCACAGCTTCTTCTTCTTCTTCTCTTGAGTCTTGAATCTCTTCAGTGACCGT
>JAULJZ010030953.1:0-15103 GCA_032270985.1 Heliamphora pulchella
GCCATTCAGATTGCTGCTAATCCTGTTTTCTATGAACGTACGAAGCACATTGAGGTCGACTGTCATTCTATTCGGGAGACCTTAGACGCTCGTATCATTTCTCTTTCTTATATTTTTACTGATCTTCAGTTTGCTGATCTGTTTACCAAGGCCATGACCCGACCGCGACATTAGTTCCTTGTGGAAAAATTGATGCTTCTTAATCGACCAACATCAATTTGAGGGGGGATGTCAATCAGGATATATTTAGGCATATATTTAGTCATATATGTAGCCATAATTATGGCATAATTATGACTGTACAGATATTCTTTCCCTTTTGGTTAGGTTAGATTGATTCTAATGGCTGAATTTTAGCTTTGTATTTGGACAATATTTTTGTATATAAACAGTGGAATCTCATAAAGAGGGACACATTCATAAAAGAAAAATTTGTCACTTGGCATCCTCGCCACTCAAAACTCGCTCTCGAAACATCAAACTCTCAGCATCCTACCATTGTGGCTTAACAACGCGGTGAACAAGGGTAAGCTAAGAAACCACCATGAATAAGGTAACACAGTCACCGAACGTTCCCAAACGAAGGTCATACTCTCCAACCTCCTCGAGCATACTCCACTCCCTAACGGCCACGCGAGCTAACGTGCTCAAAGACTTCCGACTAAGGGCGTTGGCCACCACATTGGCTTTACCCGGATGATACTGTAGATAGAAATCTAATCTCCCAAGAACTCCATACATCTCCTCTAGCGCAAATTTAGATCCTTCTACGAAAACAAGTACTTCAAACTCTTATAGTCCAGGAACACTTCGAAGCATTCTCTATACAGGTAGTGTCTCTAGGTCTTTAGAGCAAAGACCACTGCCGGGAGTTCCAGATCATGTGTGAGGTAGTACTTCTCATGAACCTTTAACTGCCTCGATCTATAGGCCACCGCCTTACTCAGTTACATTAACACGCAACCCAACCCCTCGTGTGACGCATCACAATAAATAGGCGAGTCCTCTCTCTGGTACGATTAGAATGGGCGCATTGGTCAACCTCGTCTTTAATGTTTGGAAAGCGAGCTCACAACTGTCGTTCCACATGAACTTAATTCCCTTCTGTGTAAGGCGTGTCAAGGTTAAGGCTATCACGACTCCGTGATCTAGGAGATCTATGCACTAAATTGTTGTCCCAATCACCCACAAAACAAAAGGAATCTCCCTTCGGGGTGCAAACAAACACTCGTCACTGGTTACAATCAATGAAGGCTCGAAATGTGGTCAACCAATCCATCCCCAGGATGATATCGAACGAGGTCATATCGAGCACGATGAAATCAAACGTTAAGCGGTGGTCAGCAATTCCCATTTCACATGCTCTACAAACGCGTCTTAACAAGGTAGTCTCACCCATCAGCATCGCTACACATAAGGCACTACCCAACACGTCTACCTCTAACCCCAATACAGATGCGAATGCGGATGAGATGAAAGAATGTGGTGCTCCGGTGTCAACGAGACCACTGGCACATGAATGGTACACTAAGAAGATACCTCGGATGATCAAAGGACTGGCTGTGGTGTCCGACACAGCAGGTGCCACTGACGTACTGGGCTCTACGAGAGAATATACTCGCCCCTGGTTCCCCTGATTCTGCCCACCGCTGCCCCTGACCCCTGGCTGCCTCACTGACTGAGCTGATGTAGCTCCTCCTGCTATCCCTACTGACTGCACCCCTGAATGCTGCTGCGACTGGTCGTAGCCCTGTCGCCCTTGCGATGTCTGTCCCTGATGTGCTCCAGTAGCACCCTGAACACTCTCTCCCTGAGGGCAATCTCGTCGTAGGTGACCCACCTGGCCACACTGAAAATAGGAAAACGGGGTCCTCCCCTGAGTTTGACTCTGGTGGTGCTGCTGCTGTCCTCTCTGTGTACAGTCCCTAGCACGGTACGCTGGTTGCTTGCACGTGTAGCATACCATCTCCCGACATTCGGAACGCCCAGATGAACTCATAGATGGTGCAGGTGCCGACCGTAGCTAAGGCTGAGATCCCATGGGATAAGAACTCGATCCCCTTGATTTCTATCTCTTCAGCTGGCGCCCTTTAGACTGAGCACCGGAAGCTCCCTGATGTGACTTGCTCTCCCTAATCTTGCGGCTCTCCGCCATTGCATTCTCTACTCGGATAACGGCTTTCACGATCTCGGTGTAGACCCAAAAACCTAATGCTGCAATCCTATCTTTGATCGAAGGTCAAAGACCCCTTTCAAATCGCTTGGTGCACAACTCCTCTATTGACACCATCTCAGGTGCAAACCGCGACAGATTTGCGGACTTTGCTTCATACTAGACCACGGTAAGATTCCCCTCAATGAGGGAAAGAAACTCCTTTCGATACGTATCTCTTGATGAACCTGAAAAGTATTTTTCCAAGAAAACTAGTAAAAGCAGCCCATGTGCCAACCACGGTGGACTTAGCAAACTTTCACCACTCTCTCGCATCCTCCCGAAGTTGGAATGCTGCCAACCTAACACGCAATTCATCATCCCCGATCTATAGGGTGTCTAAGATCGTCGGGGTCACTTCTAACCACTCGATAGCAACTTTGGGGTTCGGCTCCCCAGAGAAGGTTGGAGGATCCAACCGCCAGAATTCTCTCATCGCCACAAAGGCCCTTGGCTTGGGAGCCCTTGCTCCAGCCCTAGTCGTCTCGGACATCGCTCTCATCGTAGCAAGCATCTCCTGAACAACATCAATACCGCCCACTTGTTCTTGCGGAGCATGAGCATCCCCTTCTTTCGGAACCTGGGCATATGCAAGACCTCGGCCCCTGCCACGTCTCGACAACATCACTCTAAGAATAAAAAGGAACAAGGAGAGATATCAAAAACAAAGCTTAAAACAACTCATCTCTCAAAGATTGCACCGTTTCTCGACGAGATTCCGCTCAACACATATCATCGCATAAACACCTCTTATGCAACACATAACAAGAACTAACTAGAATGGAACGTCTCTCCTTGTAACTCGCTTGGATTTCTGATTAGAGAGGACGTCGGCCAAATGCCTTTCTAATTCAAACCCCAAACTAGTCGACCAGTCGCCCAAGGGCCAAACACATCATCCTAAGAGGCCAACTTTTATGCCCAAATACCACATAGCATGCAAATGTCAAGTTATACTCAAGATATTTCATGCCAGCACACCAAGTCATGAATGTCACGCATCAATGCAAACTCTCACAAAATAGATCAACCACTCCCACAGTTCCTAGGTATTCGAATCTAAAACTCTAATATCAATCTGTAACGCCCCGATTTCGACATAATAAAACCTGAGTAAAATTACGAAAATACTCAAATAAATAAAACCATTTTTTTTTGTAAATAGCCCCTGAAAATAGTCAATTTATACCCTAAAGGACAACCCAAAAACATTTTTAAAAAACTCCGTTTTGAAACAATTTTCAATAAAACGTCACCCAACAGAGTCCGCTCGAGCAGACTCCTCACCGGTCGAGCGGTGGGGCACCCGAGAGTTCACTACCCAAAAATCTAAAAAAATTTCTAAGTGTTGGAAAATCACCCCTTTTTCTCATCCTTTGAAAATGGTTTTTGATAGGCAAATTTGAAAAGTAAAACATGTACTTGAAAATAAAATAACTACCTTTCAACCCAAGAACCCGAAATCAAACTTCAATATCAAGATACATCAATTAAAGATTAAAATTTTCAACCCATCAAACGAACGAAATGTCCTCACATGCATACATAATATGAATATACGGCCTTAGGGCCTTACAATACGGGTGTTCTAACCCAAGATACAATAATTCAAATACTCCAAAAAAAAATAAGAATTACATCTTTACAATTTTATTTCCCAAAAATATGCTATTAAAGAAAGTGTAATTCTATCAGTTACTCAAAAAGGATCCAACGACCATCATTTTACTCTAACCTCTTCTTCCCACTATCACCTGAAATGTTGTTAAACAACATGAGTCGAAGCTCGTAGGAACAAGATTAACGATGAACGAATGCATGACATGCGAGGATGGTTATGCGGGATGCAACATATAACTTTATCCGAAACCAACATCATTTGTCCCAAATCAAATTCTCGTCACAAAGCCGAGTTTTCAAGAAATAGTTGTAGTTCAAATATAAATTAACCATTATAACCAGGGTTCTAAATCGCCATATTGGAAGACGTATCGGTATCGGTGATACGGTCATGTATCGGTAAATATCAGACAGTATCGGCCGATACATTGGTAAATATCGGTATCGGAGGCTCAAAATCCCGATATGTAGCGGCCGATATTTAAAATTTTGATTATAACCAATCCTCTCACCATTTCAAAACCAACCCAACGTATTCCCATATTCCACCATTTTACCCATTCATCCAATTAAGGTTTACCAGCTAATTTATTCATCAATTTAATCAAGTACCAAAGCCGGATGGCGCTTATAGACTCCAGTGTATTTATCGCCATCGGGTCACATGAGGCCCGAGGAATAAATACATGCTCTATAGCCCGACACGACAGCACACATTTTTGGTTTTCTCGGAAACATCGATGGGTGGGCCACCCAAGAGCACGCTTTTACGGGGATTAACCCGAAAGAAGGGCCTACTTTACATTGCACAAGTTTTCGGTCTTTCACTAAGGAGTAACTCGTGCCCAAACTTAATCATTCAATTCAATCACATGGTACTTTAATTATTTCATTTCATTAACAACCAAAACAAGTCCAACCGTCAACCCGGTTCCTCTCGCCAAAACCCATATCACTACGGTTCGAAGCCCAACCACCACATGTCTTCCGGTTTTACACTAAAACCCCCAATTTTAACACTCGACATTGCCATGTGCCACATAAACTCATGGAATGTATATGCAATAAGTTATTATAACTCTTAATTTAATCAATAATCACATCAATTTCAAAATATGCGTCCCTTAGCCCCAAAACTCCCAATTTTCATAGTTTTAACTTAAATTCAAACCCTAACCCAATATTTTTCAAATCCAATCGTATCCAACGACAACGTAAAGATAGAATCATGTTAAATCGTCCATAAATCTAAAATTTAACCTTCATTAACATCAAACCCTAACTTAAGGTTTCGAAAACATCATTTTCATACTTTTATGTTCATAAAATAAAAAATACAACGCATATCATATAGATATTCAAGGATAGTTATAGATTCTACCTTTGTGATGATAGATCCACAAGAGAAACCCCCAAACAAGCTCTAATCACGTGAATCTCCAACTGAAAGGTGAGAAGAGAGCCTCCAACGCCAAGATCGAGCCTCTAACGGGTATTTCACCTAGAGAAAAGTAAGGAATCACTCCAAGAGGAGCAAAGAGAGACTTAAAGGGGTGCCAAGAGGTGTTCTAGGGCTTATAACATCAGTTTAGCAAGAGACAGAGAAAGAATGAAGATGAAATGTTAAAACCCATTTCTTATAAGCTATACGCCGACAATCCACTCGAGAGGCCCCCAAGCCCAAAAGCTCTCTGCCACCTGTTCGCTCGAGCGGTCTACCCTTCGCTTGAGCGGTCACACTGGGTTAAAAACCCAAACCAAGAATGCCACAACTGAACCAAAACATAAGGTAAACACCTCACAACAACGTTCTCATGCATTACCCAACATTTAACTACTGTTAGCAAACATATACTGGCTCAAATATTAATTCTTACGCATGATCTACACATTTAACCATTCCCACCGAGCGTAACATACTCGTTTTTATTAGTACTAGAAACTAACAAGGGACAGGGTCCCTATAACATTCGTCTCATTTTTATCTTTAGCATTCTAAGTTAGGCCATTTGTTTAGTGAGCGATCTTTTCGTCTCCTTCTCTCGATCTTCCTTTCGTCTCATCGTCTTTGTAGTTGTCAATCTTTTCACCAAAACTCATACTTTGGATCAGTTTTCCTTTCTTCTTAGCAAACTCTCAATGCTCACCAGACTCGCATCATGAGTTTGAGGGGGGTGTGAAAGTGTAATTTTTAAGTATCTTTGTTATTTTTTTGTTAGCTAAAGGGTAGTTTAGTAGTTCTTACTTTATTAGGGTTTTTACTTTTCTTTATATATGCTATGTAATTCATCATTAGTGGTAAGCTTTTTGGTTAATATGCAATAATAATATCTTTTTTGTTATTTGCTATCAAGAGGAAGAGATATATATGGATGTATCACCAGGTTTCTCATCTTGTGAAACTAAAAGAAAGGTGTTCAAATTGAAGAAGGCCCTATATAGGATAAAACAGTCTCCTAGAGCCTGGTTTGATAGATTCTTCAAGGCTATGCTAAGATTTGGGTATTGACAGAGTCAGACAGACCATACTATGCTTATCAAGCAATAATACGATCACAATTCTTATTAAATCTGTTGATGACATAGTTGTGACAAGTAATGATACTGAGGAGGCAGTTGCGAACTAATTATAGGGTTATGGCACATGGTATTTGCGAACTTAAATGGTTCTAAGTACTATAAAAGGATTTGGGGATTGAGTGCGACAAACTTGTGAAGTTGTATTGTGATAACAAGACGGCCATTAATATTGCTCATAACACGGTACAACATGACCGAACGAAACATATAGAAATTGATAGATACTTCATCAAGGAGAAGCTTGTCAAGGCTCAATTTGTATCCCCTTTGTGAAGTACTGAAATCTGAAGATCAATTAGCAAATATTTTTACGAAACGGCTAAGTAGTAAAATGTTTCAACTTATCGTATGCAAGTTGGGTATGAGAAATATCTATACATCAACTTGAGGGAGAGTATTAACTGAGGAGTATTATTGTACTAGTCTTATTATATAAATAACAGTGGTAAAGGAGCGAACCCTAATTTTGGGTGCTCTCTCATTCTTACTCACCAATTCTCTCTCTGCTCGCTTTTTTACTTTTTCTCCGTTTTCTCCGTATATACACCAATCTTAACATCTAACTGTCATTCCATCACTGTTTCAGTTTAATTGGTTCTTGTTTATTCATATATACACTTGAGCACAGATGCTATATATGTTTCATGAAAAATCATGCCCTGTGTATGGACTGCAGGATTTGCATCTTGCAGCCGCCCATGTCTCTTAAAAAAGCATGAGACAATTTTTACTTTTTGAGAATATTGTGTCACTTCAAAAAGAACGAGCAAAGGCTATGACACGAAAAGAAAAATAGGCAAAATACATATCGTGTTTCCATTGTAATTTAGAATGGAATGGTACATAGGTGAAAGGGAAGATATTACATGACCGAAAGACAAAAAAACATGTTGGAATACATACTCTCTCTCTCCTCTCTCTCTCTCTCTCTCTCTCCCTTAATTAATTGTGCATGACTTGGCATAGGAACAATGAACCCAAATCGTATTCTGGGCTTGCCCATTTGATCAAGTTCCTGTAGTTGTTACTCAAAGTATCACAACGTCTAGTGCACAGGATCATGTAGGCTTGGGGGCAATAATATTGCAGGGTCAATTTTTTAGGAGGCTGACTATGAGTTGGTTATGGTATTTGGACTCAACCACAGGGGTTAATTGTGGTGTTTGATCCATTGGCAAGGATTGGATGGGGGCTAGGGAAGATTGTAATCGCTACCCACATTGGTGTGTGCTGTGAGTCCCACATCGCGGGTCTATATAAGGTCTTTTGCATGCATAAGTAGGATAATAAAGTCAAATGGTGTCCTTTGCTAGCTTTATATATATATATATATATATATTTTATAGCTACATGGTCATCACTTGGAATACTGTTAAGTTTTTTGGTATTATTATGGACAAATACTTCATAAACAAAAAATTTTAAAAGTAGGTGGATGAAGATTGAAGACAGGCATCTGATCATTACTTGTTTCTTTCTTTGTTAAATGCTGATTGCTTGCAGATTAAATTTTAATGTCTGACATGCAATGTTAATCCTTCTCTATTTCAGGTATAAAGCTGTGGCTTACATTGAAGCATCCGCATATATCTACCAAGATGGAAAGGTTTTATCAATTCACTGGGCATCTCTTTTAGTTAGAAAAGTATACTTTTTTGGGTCAGTCCTTTTCATGCGGAAGATGAACATTTTGCCTATATTCCTAATTTTCTTAATGCAACTATAATTATTTCATAATCTGGTTGCTGTTAATTCTTTCATTATATGGTTGTTTTAAATCTTTTGATTCTAAAGTATCTCCATGTATTGTGTGGATAATGATGAATCCTGTTATAAAGGTCCGTATGCATTTATTCACTCCTATACTACTACATTGAAAACGTTTTTTTTTTTTTTTGTGACAGGTATGATATATATAAATAAAAGCGCATAAAGAAAATGTCACTCATATACAAAGGCCACTATACAAGCGTCTACAAAAAGGAGTTAATCTATTGACAAGACTTTTATAAACTCAACCGCATAAAAAATAGACAGTGAACCTCTTTAAGAAAGTCAACCATATAGATTACTAAGAAGATCACTCTTCAACCTATAAAGGCAATTTTACCCCGTCAAAAGACCACCTATTTTATTCCACCTAGACCAACCACATTACACTGAGGGGGTCAACTATCACACCCATCTTCACCTTCTCAAGACCCTATCTCTCCTCCAACCCGTTAACATCCCACCCACATCCTTCCCAAAAACCCAATCTACCTCGAATAAGATCCCAACAAAACCCCACAATTCCCTCACAAAATCACAATGGATAAGGAGGTGAGTAATAGATTCCCTTTCTTATACAAACAACACCAATTAGTCAGCACGTGCCCCTTCTAAATAAGATTATTAGTAGTGAGAATCTTCTAATGAACAATAGTCCAATCATAGAAAGCCACCTTTGAAAGAGCTTTCATCTTCTAGACACTTCTTTGCGGGAATGACACAGTATGGCTACCCGAAACACTCCCATAGAAAGCTTTGATTGAAAAGCTCCCGCTACGATGCTCTCTCCATTTCACTAGATCCACCCCACTTCTACCACCACGATAATCATACAGGACCCCATAAGAGCAAACAACTAGCCCAACTCTCAATCCTAAACATTCCTACTTAACTTAATATCCCAAAAGACGCTATCAGACTGTCTTTGGATATATTCTGCAACTCGAGCATCCTTGTCCCTAGCCTAAGGCAAAAATATCTAGAAACGACGTACTAAGGTTAACCTCGCCAGACCACTCATCTAACCAAAAACAAACTCGGTCTCCAAACCCTACTTCAAAAAAAATATGCATTGAGAACTCATCCCAACCTTTTCTAATACCCTTCCAAAGATATCTATCGTGAGGATAGCCATCTACCTAGTATTCCAATCCCCCCTCGAGGATTAGCATTGTTACTGCCCACCACTTCCAACCACTTGGAGGAGAGCTATTTATGTGTCTTCCCTTCACGGGTGGAAGCTAGACGTTTTTGGCGGGTAACTCAGGCCAGGCATGAGGGAAAAGGGGTGTTGGTTAAGGGTGTCGGTACTTCTAACTCACTTGTGGGACCTGGGTTTTCAAAGCCAATGGGGATATGCGTGTTTTGGGGGGGGGCCGGTGTTGGAGGTTAATGAAGATACACAGAGGAGGACTGAGGAGACATATGAAATGGACTCGAATCAAGGTGATAGGGCCATGGGAGGAGGACACGGTATTTTGGCGGTGTTTAGGGTGGTTGTTGTTGCAGTTGGCTTCGGCTAGGGTTTTTATAGCTCAAGGAAGTGTAGATCTGAGGTTTTGAGGGTTGGCGGCGCAAACAAAAGGTGAAGTTGAGGGCGCCGATGGGAAGTGGAGAAGATCAAAGGGTTATTGTTGTGATGAAGGAGTCCGCGAGGGAGAGAATCGACTGGCTCTTGTGAAGGAGAAAAGATCGAGGTGCTAAGAATAAGATGACGATGGCGTCGGGGGAAAGGGAGGTCGGCGACGGACTAGGGTTTTGAACCCTGATCTGATACCATGTTAGCAAACAAAGTAAAGACTACTATTATTTCATATTAAACAAAAACTTACCGCTAATGATAAAGTACATGATATATATAAAAGGAAGACCAAAAACCCTAATTATGTGATAAATACTAAACTACCCCTTATAGCCCATCTTAGGCTCCTCCTTTGAAGCTACATCAGTATGGTACTATGTGAAGAGATTTGAAAGATGTTAGGCAGATTGGAGGTGGCAAAATTTATCAAGAAGAAGAAGAAGAAGAAGAAATCCTCTTTGGAACTAGTCTTCTAGTCTGATAACATATTAAATGTCTTTCCTTTATGTTGAATAGTTTCACATACATTGTTGGGCTCATTTTCTAATAACTGAAGCTTTTGGAATAATTAGTTACTTAACATGGTATCAGAGCTCTAGTTTCATAAGGTTTTGGGTTCAAATCTCATGATATGTATTTCCCTGTTATATTTGTTATTGTGCACTATGTGGGTTGGTGCACTTGTTTAGTTTAGTATGTTTACCTCTCCACGTGCGAGACAGGATCCCACATGCGAGACGGGGGGAGTGTGAAATAGCTTGATATACATTGTTGGGTCCATTTCTTAACTGTGTAAGCTTTTAAGACAATTGGTTACTTAACACTTTGTCAGCAAGTGTTATACCAATTTTATTAAAAGGTAAGTGGTATCCCTACCAATTTTATTTCTTATATAAGTGGACTTAATATGCTCTTTGTTCTCATTTGTACCATATCAAGTGTCTTTTTCACTACATATCATGCATGTTTTTCTTGATTATTGCTATCCATTTTAGGCTTTTACGAGGTTATTTATGTAAATGGAACTTTATTCGTAATTGTGCATGAAGCTTCTAGAATTAGACCTTGTATTAACTCGCTTTCTTTGGAATAAACAAAAACTGACCCTATTGTGTGCTTAACTCTCAACAGTTTTGTCTAGTCATGCTTCATTCACTTAATGCAAATTTTGAGTATATGCTTTTGGGCCTTGAGAGTTCTATTGTTTACTTCTTTCATATTGTCTTCTTGCTAAATGACACAGAATTTCTAACTCATAATATGTTTCCAATTGAGAGAATCTCTGTATGTTGAAAATCGTTTCTTGTTTTCGTGTTTGGTTGTGTGGAATAAATAAGTTTGCTGGTGATTCATGAAAGATGGCCTAATAAACATTGCTTGGCCCATTTCCTAATAGTTTTAGCCCGTTTCTTAATAGTTTTAGCTTTTGGAATAATTGGTGTTCTAACCTGGCATCGGAGATTTGGTTCCAAGAAGTTTTGGGTTCAAGTCTCATGACCAGTTTTTGCCCCCTCCGTATGTCTGTTGTGCAGTGCATCCTCTTCAAATCAATCTTCCACTGCGAGATGGGTTGCTCCGTAGTGGGGAGAATGTTAGATAGCTTGATATTCATAGTTGGGCCCATTTAGTTTAAGCTTTTAGGATAATTAGTGTCGTAACTCTTCATTATTTTTGAAATTTATCTGTTGTAACGGTTCTTTACAACATCAATTCCATAATTGTTTGTCTGGGGATGTTTTTGAGATTTCCTGCCATTGTAGTCAGTAACCCGAGTAGACCATACAATTTGTGTCCTGGATTATTATTTGATGTTCTTGTTAGTGTAATGATCTGAAAAACAATATGGTCCAACCTTCTGGCTGGAAATTGCTTTTAAATTTGGAATAGTTGTGCTTTCAGATTCTTATTGAGGTTGACCATCTTCAAGATGTCTCAAGTCCTTACCTACAAATCAAAGGGGTTAATAAAGAGGCTGTGGCTGCTGCTGGTTCAACACTTAAGCTGGATGATTCATATACTACGAAGGTTTTGCTTGTTGTGCATTTATATTGCTTGTTGCGTGCTTATATCGTTCCTGCATGCGATTGAGCATTTGTGTCCATTATGTTTATGTAACCTGAATTGATGGCTCACCCTTTATGCTGTCTTGTCAGAGTTACCTTCAAATAATTCTGGAAACACTACCAGTACTAGAAAGGAGTTCCAGTGGGATTCATACGCAGCAAGCTGCAAGATTACAGGAACTTGTGGAACTTATACAATCTCAGGTACGCAACAGGCATTTGCAAAATTTGTTAGTGAATGAACATGGAATGGCATAAAAGAATCCTGAAATATTGTTGACCCATAAAATGCAAGTCTCAGTCCAGGGATGTGAAAGAGTTTTTAAACCTTGCTTTCTTATCCAAGAAATCAACAAATTGAGGAAAGTGAAAGCTTTTCTTTAATTTCCAATGATCAAGGGCACTAATGAAGATCCGGGTTTTGTTATACGTATATTAAATAGTTTGTTATATCTGACAGCCTGGTACGAGTTGGTTTTATCTGATCGTCTGGTACCATTTTTACGATTTTGTTTGCATTTTCTGCTGTATTGATTGATGTAGATGTCAGTCCTATATAATCTAAACTCACTCAAATCTGGGAAGGAGTTCAATTGTGATTTTAAATTGAAATAAGGTCAAGAATCTTGATACTATCATTCAAATATTCCCACAATCTTTGATACTATCATTGCCATGATATCATGCATGCGTACTAGATATTTTAAGAATTTCCGTAGTCATTCTCTACCAAACCCTAACTCAAGAAGTCAATTGATACTGTTACGATCGCTGATGTTGGATCTTCTAGTGCTGCAAGTACTTAATGTGTGACAAGCTAAAGTTTTGTGGTTCTAAGCGGTTAATATTTATTTCTCTTTCATAGTTAAGAAGCATCCTTGAGGCTTAAGTAGGGATTGGAATAAGCTAGGTGATGTGGAGCATTAAGGCTCATTTACAATTCTTTTTTGATCATTTAATAATTAGTTTTATTTTAAAATATCTTTTAATTAAGGGCTCTTATCTTGTTTCCTTTTAGTTTAAGATTCTAGTTTTTTTTTTTTCATTTTTTGATCAACAACAAAGAAGAAAATTTTATAAAAGGATAAATAAAAGAACAAAAAGGAAGGGGACAAGAAGTCCACCGATCAAAGAAACGAAAAATAAAGAAGAAACTAGCTCCACTGGCTACAAACTACACCCCGGTCTCCTATCTGTAAAAATCCAGAATGGTGTAATACCCGTAAATGGTGGAGCTACCAATGCCCAGAAGGATGATAAATGGCACACTATATTATCCCACAAGGAATAAATATCTTCAAACTTGGCCTAAAAAATCCTAGTGTTATGTTCCTACCATATAACCTATAATAAAGAAGAGCAATCACACAACCACAATACTTTTTCCCTTCTTTTTCAAACTGAAACCCCAAAAATTAATTGATAGCATATGAGATAATGAGAGCAAGAAGCCAGAGCAACCCAACTAGAATCCACCATTTTGAATAGCTAATGCCATAAAACCGAAGCTAAATGAGTGAACATCCAGAACTGTGAATACAGTCTGGCCGTTCAACTACAACCATTCTTGAAACTTTTTTGGGAAGAGGAAAAGAAAGGACTTCTCAATTATCAATGATTTTATCAAAAAACGACTTGCTAGTAAATATCCTTGAACAATGAGGCAACCACACCCATTTGTCATTCACATCTGGACTTAACAAGAAGTTATGGAGTATTGAGAACAAATATGCTATTTTGACTGAATCATGATCATTGAGATTTCTAAATAGGTTAAAGTTCCATGAGATTTGTGTTGAATGAAAAAGAGCCATAGAGGCAATAGAAACATTACAGTCCTGAACCAATTGATACAAATGAGGAAACAAAGTATCAAAAGAGGACTCCCCCATCCACATATCCTCCAAAACGAACATTCTCACCATTGCCCACTTCCAAAGATAAAAATAACTACAAAAAAATTGCAAGACATGAGAGAGAGATTTCCATGGTGAACAAGTGTTCTCCTATTCACCACATGACAATCCCTTTCATTAAGGTTAATTCCATACTTACTCTTAATTATAGAATGTCACAATGTATTGCATTCAATAGGAGTTATTTCAACTTTAGCATACCTTTCTATGGGAATATGGTTCCAGTTCCAAAATTTCAATAAACGTCTTTTCTCCCAAAAAGTAGATTCAAAGTTAAGATAAGGAATTACAAATATGAAAATAAGAGCTTATGTTCTTAATATTTGCGAAATATCTCGCCTAATCCATAGGCAGTGCAAATTATACTAATTTCCAACTCAAAATATAAATAAAGACCTGGATGATCTAGAAAGAGACTCCCTAAAAGACCCGATGTATAAATTAAAAGGGACTTGTTTTGACAAGAAATAGATGTATCCATATATGTCCAACTCATATTTATGAGATGAGTGTTACTGAAATGAGAATGTTAAGGTGAATATGTGGTAAGAATAAAAAAAATAAAATTAGAAATAAAAAGATTCGTGGAATGGTAGGAATCGCATCAATTGAGGATAAGTTGAGAGAAAAAATAGATTAAGATGGTTCGAACACATACAACGTGGACCAATTGATGTAATAGCAGAAAAAAGTGACAACATCTTGGGTAATGAAAATACTGGGAGGTAGATCTAAATTGACATGAGATATCGTATTAAAAAATATATGAATTTATTGAAACAAACTGAAGATATGGCTCTTAATAAAACAGAATGGTGTAAAATGATTCATATAGCCGACCTCAATTGATTGGGACAAAGGCTAAGTTTGGTTTGGTTTGGTTTGGTTTGGTTTGGTAAAACATGGGAAAAAAACTATATTGAGGAGGCGAGCGTAGCTCACGTAGTGAATTTACGTATTGGTTCACGTAAGAATACTTGTAGAATATCAAAGGTACATATTCATATTCAAGCAAGTTTCACCAATACCATCGTGACTCTTACAGATGTAAGAGGTAGGGTGGGTTCTTGATCTTCTGCTAGTACTTGTGGATTCAAGTGCACAAGAAAAGGAACACTTTTTGCTGCTCAAATCGCAGCAAAAAATGCTATTCCTACCATAGTTCTGAATACCGTACAGGATAGTGCATCAGTTTTCTTATTGGTATTGTACGTACCGGTACCGGTGAAATACCGGGTACCGTTTCGGATTTATCCTTATAAAATATTTTTTATATATTTTTTGAAAATATTGTTCAATAATAAATAATTTAATATAACATAATTATTTATTTAAAATAATATTTTAATTAATTAGTCTA
>JAULJZ010030995.1:0-15099 GCA_032270985.1 Heliamphora pulchella
GCCAATGAATGATATTAATTTTTAGAATTCAATTGCCAATTGAATGGCCAATTCAATTGTAATTAAATTCTGCTATTGAATTCTAGAATTTAATGGCCAATTGAATTCACAAATTCCAACATTTTTTAGTTTTTTTATACTTATTTTTCTCAGTTTAAAATTCTTATCATCTTTAGACTTTTTTTTTTTTTACTTTCTCAAATCGTTGAGACCAATACAAAAAAATAAAAATAAATTGAAAGATAAAAAACCAATAAAGATGAAAATGAGCAACATAAAAGATGATGTCCAACTTATTTTAAATTATTTTTGTCATTTCATAACTTTAATTGCTCATATTTTGGTCAAAATTTTTATTTACGATGCTGGTTTCGATGAGATAAATAAAAAAAAGTATAAAAATTTGATCAAATGATGAGGAAAGTTCACTTAAACTAAAAGTTAACTAAACAAAATAAGGCATTATCCTAAATGAAACATAATAGTATTCGGCCACACATAATGTATGTATAAAACAGTTGGAGAAAGTATAGTAGTAATTAAAATGACATATATTAGTAAATCATGTGCAGTTAAAAGAAAATAGAGTAGTGGAAAAAATTAAGAGCCCGTTTGGTTGTATTTTCTAAAATTGTTATTTGAAAACTATTTTGTAAAAATAAATTTAAAAAATAATTTTATAATGTTTTGAAAAAAGAAATTGCATTTGGTGTACTTGTTTTATAAATCATAATCCTTACTGTCCTAACTCAAGATCTAAGAGACCGCCGGCGACCTCAGAGACCGCCTATGACAACCGAACGACGACCACGACGAGGACGATGACGATGACGACCACGACGACGAACGACGACCACGATAATGGCGAGCGCCTGAGAGGCTGAGACCAGGACGACGAACGACGACGATGATGAGCGCTGAGACGACGACGAATGAGCACCTGAGACTAACGACGACCGCGAGTGCCTGAATGAACGAAGACGACGACGAATGACGATGACCACGACGGCGAACGACGACCACGACGACGAACGCTCGAGAGGCTGAGACGAACGACGACGAACGCCTGTGTGTTGATCGTCTCACAAACGAACGAAAAAAACAAAGCAAAAAAATTGAAAACATCATTTTGCCGTTTTCAAAAACTCCCAATTTTTTAACTCAGTATTTTCTATTTTTTTGAATATGATTTTTCCGAAACTGCCACCAAACGAGTTTTTAATTTTTCCTAAATAGAATTCTCCGAAAATAGGTTTCGGAAAACTGTTCCAAACAGGCCCATTTTGGTAAATATCTTGAACAAGATAGCCAACAGCAAGAATGAGTTTTTTCTTTAATTATTATTATTATTGTTATTATTATAGCATGTCCTTGGATACATGTGACATTTAGTGAGGCAATACACATAAATAGTGAACAAAGTATTGAAGCTTAATTTCTTTTAATTCGAGTTTCAAAACTTGCTGTGATATGTATGTTACATAATTTATGATTTAAAATATATGGAATAAGTAGTTAGGGCTATGTTTGATTAATTAGATTAATAATTAGAAGATATATAATTCTACTTGATAAGTAATCCTATTAGACTATTAATGAATAGATTATTAATATTATAATCTCTTAATCATTGTAAATTTTACATTTTGTAGAATTAGTTATCCAATTGATGTATAATCTTTTCACGACTTGTTAAATTCGAATAAAGAAAATATAATCCTATGAAATATATAATCTAATCTCATATATAATCCGATCAATCAAAAATACCCTAAAAGTCAAAATATATTTTGCAAATACTTTTTCAAACTTTTAAATTTGAATGACAGCATAATACATAGGTGACTTTAAGCAAATGAGATTTCTGTTGCCCAATTTAAAATAAACCTTTATTCTATAAAAGAAATAAATTAAATTACATCCGACAGCAAATATCAATTTTTTTTCTTTTTTTGTTTACAAAAGAGAGTGCATGCAAAGATACCAAAAATGAATGGTGAAAGTATATATTGGGTATATTTCCTGAGTTTTAAGTGATTTTTTTTTCTCCAATTTTTTAATTAATTTTAAAAAAACTAATCCCGTCATTAGAAGGAAACTAATTAAATCCAAGACAAATTTATTTATAGACTAGTCCTACAAAAATCAATATTACTTAAAAAGTTTCAAAGCTGATTATAACTAGCCCCAATTACGTGATTTTTTTAACGTGGAGTTTTTAATAAACAAATATGTCAAATACACAAATTTAATAATAATGAGTTAATATTATTTCACTCAAAATAATTCATACTATATTATTAAATAAAAAATATTGCAAAACTAATACCATATAATGCTATGTAAGTGCGGAATAATTACTCCCTCGAAATGGCATGTTGACAAAAGATATAGTCGAAAAAGAGGTTGATAGCACCATCTCATCATCCAAGTCATTGCCATGGAATAGGGGTCCACTAGAAAATTATTAGGTACTCTCTCCATGTATTATGTGATATATTTATTTAGTATTTTTAATAAATAAAAATATATAATATTTACAAAATAAATTATTCTTATTATTTTACTTATCCAATAAAACTTGACTAATATTTTTCATGCAAAATATTATTTTGCCATATAATTAAATAAAAAATATCATCTCTAAAAAAAATATAATATAATATTTTAAGACTATTGAATAATTACTGGGGTGCCACGGTCGCTCAGTTGCCCAAGTGGACGGGCGGCGTGTTTGAATTATGCACTAATCTAACTCCAAATTCAAAGCAACCCATCATATCCTAGTTTTAATCAGTCCATTTATTAAGTGGGTAGCAGTAGCAAGTCGTCCCCACTTGTGGTACGAAATTACAATAATGTGCCCCTCCCAATGCGCCATCTTAGACTTAGAAAATAAAAGGGAGCCAATTTGTTCTTCTACACCTCTTTCGCTTCTCTCTCTCCCCTCTCCTGTCATGCCCTTGTGTCACTACAAATCATCTCACTCGAAAAGACCCAGCAAAGAGACAAATAAATTGCTATTCATAACAACTAGCAATCTACGTGGTAGACAATGTGGCTAGCTACCAAGTCAGTTAGTGATCAGTCGACCTCCACATTGATATAATTGGTAATCGATCAATCAAATTGTTAAAACGGTGAAAAGAAATTCATCACTAGAACAAATGGATAGATTGATCTTGAGATCAATCAATCGGTCTGTAAAAATACTACAAATTGCTCCAAATAGATGGACATACAGATTTATCAGAATTAACAAAACGGGTTGATCGGTCTACAGCAATACTGCGAGCAGTCAAAGACAAATCGATGGACAAATCGAGTGGGATCGATGATCGATCAAGCGGTCTGGGGACCGATCGATCGATCTATTTCGATACTACATTTTTAAAGCTGCTAGGGTTGCGGTTGTTCTGTGTGTTATACCTAGTTTTTCTTATTACTTTATCCTAAAGTATCATTCTTATATAGATTTTTCAAAAATTTTAGTAAAAAATATAAGCCCGTGAACGTAGGCACAACTTGTCAAATCACATAAATCTATGTGTTGCATCCTTGTGACTATTTTATTGATTGGCTTTCATCTTTAAAGTAATTACAAGCATTTTAAAAAGAGGATCTACTTCTAAAGTACAACTAAGGCTGATATTAAAAATAGAATGGGAATCACTTGACATGCAATATAAGCATCTTGTTTCTCCTTAATCATAATAGTTTAGAAATCTCCTTTATTTGAGCCATCCAGTAGTTAACCATATGGTGTCAACCTTTTTCAGAGTTAAAACCATGATGATCACGCAACAGCAACAGCAACAGCAACAGCCTAAAAAGTCCCCATTCACTCACTAATTGTTTGAAGTTCTATATATGGTTTCTCTGCTCCAAATTTTTATTTTAATTATTTTCAGAAACAAGTACAATAAGTTGTGTTTAGAAACACCTGTGTTCATCATGTAAAAATAATTTTTGAAAATTCTGAAAACAATTTACCTAAGCACCCCAAACCATTGGTCTCATATTAATATACCAGTTCTTGTTTCCACTCATAAATTCCATTTTCATAACCAAATGTTCCTTTCAAACAGTGGAAACCTACACTAAAGTTATATCAGTTCACATGACTTGAATTAAGAAAATAGTCACTGAACATATTATATATATATATGTATAGGTTTTGTTTGGCTTCACCTTAAAACCAGATTTTGTCTTTTTGCTTAAAGTCCTACAAGGTAAAAAAATTTACTTTTTTTTTAATCTCTATACTAAAAGCTTAAAGTTATTTTTTAACCAAATTAATGAGTTTTTTTTTTATTGATTTGGCTTAAAGTAGAGTATTTTTTTTTATTATTTAAAAAAATGAACTCTACTTTAAACCGAGTTACTAATGGAAGCCTAAGATAATAATGTTTAGCACATAGAGCGGCAGGGTCTTTGTGGAAGAAAATGAAAATAAGATTCAGAGGTTAAAAGGGACAAACTAGTTAAAATAATTAAAGGTGCACAACAAGCTTGACAAAAAGCCACTGATTTGATCAGCACCACCAAACGCCTTAATTATACCAATTAATAAAGCATTAGCAAGCTCCAAATGCCTTTTTATATTAAATATTTATTTTATGCTCTATGTATATGGCCAATATATTCTATATTGGCCTCCTCACCACAACTCTGCCCATGTGCATGTGGTGGACACGCACGCAACCTTTTTGTCGCCTTCCTAATCCTTGGCTGGACAAGATCCTCTCACTTCTCAAATCTTATTGCCTTTACTTCTTTATATACTTTTTAGTTATTTGTTTGGGTTTAAACCAACCTAATCCCCCTTTATTAGCTTTTGCATATTAATGGAAGAATAAAAATAGTTAAAACGTTATCTTAAATAGTAAGTCCTTAAAATAGGTAGGTCGTTCAATCATGGGGGAAAAATAGATAGGTTGTAATTTTTGAGCTGACCCTGACTCGACTCTACTCTAACCGAATGAAGCTGAAGGGAGAAATTCAAAGAAGAGGCACCACCTGGACAAGCTGACAAGGATTGTCACGTGCTCAAGTTCCACGTAGACAAGTGTGTGCGTGTGAGTAAGCGGGTGGCGCTGGGGGACAGACGTGACCCAAGAACCGGAAACTGCGGTCCGTGGAGCATATGCCGCAAGTGGGGTGTGGATCACCATAACATGTGAGTTTGCCATCTCAAAACCCAGCACACCAGTGACCAGTCAAGGGTGTGAATGTTATTATACGAAATGACACGTGGTATTTTTTTATAAATACCACTAAAAATGTTCAATTCACATTAAATAAATTACTATTATTTTTTATTTACTTAATAAAGATAAAATAATACTATTCCATCATATGTATTTTTTACTACATCATTAAATAAAAATACTATATAAATAATGCTACATAGTATTTTAAAATTACCAAATAATTACTTGTGAATGTTGAGTGGGGGGGGAGTTAAGTTTTTTCAAACTAATTCAAGTTTGACAAGTAACAAAATTATCAAACTTGTAATCCATCAACTGATAGTTAAAACTAGTGGATTGAGTGAAAATTTTTGACAATTTAACACGTAGTTTAGAGAGTCTAACATATTAAAAGATTATAAAACTTAAAAAAAAATATTACAATTTTTGTTGTTAAGTTAAAACTTAAAACGATGACGTCAGCCAAATCAAGATTGAAGCCATAAGAATTCAGGGGATTGATTTCCCAACCACCCAACACCCACCCCTGTTGCCTGTGTTCGGTCCCAATGTCAAGACTATTGGTAGTCTTCTTGTGGACTTTCGAGTACATCATTTTCTTCTCCAAAAAAATATTCTTAATTACAAAGGAGAATTAACCAAGCCAAAGTTGAATCAATTCTCCTATCCCCCTCCATATTTGTATTTGTTGTGAGGAATTGAGGGCATGTTTGATTGACCGGATCAACCATAAAATTGAATTATATATCTCATAAAATTATATATATATTTTTTGAACTCAACAAATGATGTGAGAATTATACATTCATTGAATTACTAATCCCACAATATGTAGAATATACAAAACTTAAGAGAACATAATATTACTAATCCCTTCATTACTAGTCCCATTAGACTACTTATAAAGTGTAATTATATATCTCATCATTATTAATCCGATCAATCAAACATGGTTGAGAGTCCAAATTAGACTCAGAATATGTCTTCTAAGATTCGTCTACAAGTATATTTTCAAGAATCACACTTTTGGTCTTCAAATACCTAAAGTAAACGCTCTCATAATTTCCAACTAGTCATGCGAATAAATTTCAAAAGGACGAACAAATAAGTAAAGCTAGATTTGTTTGAGGGTTAAAAAGGAGGTAAAATTGCATTATATAAGAATAATCTCATATAGTTCCTTGCCTGGTATGCCAAAATGAGAAGCAATTGGACTATCAAATTGTCTCTCATAACTACCATAAGCCCCTATTTTGAGACTATTTCTATCCCACCACCCTGGTGGGTTTAATAGTTCTAGAACTATTATTATCTCACTTCTTTGTAATTTTATAATAATTCTATTACAATCATGTTAAATCACACAACATACTATTTATCTTTAGGTTATTCTATTATCAACTAAATACCCTGCTAATCCATCATTCATAGTATTAATAAAAACAGGCCCCTCTTAATATTATTAGTCTCAGATTTCGAATTACCTTCCCATTTTATCTAACAATCAGAAAAAATTCTACAACTCTTATCACACTTTGTATTCCACTTTAACCAAATAAGAATCAAATTTCTTACTGTATACACAATCTCATCCATAATCCCTTGATATATAAAATAACATGTGGAACCTCTAGTATTACTAATTTCTCCTATCATATTTAATCCTATCCGAAATAACAAGTAAGTCCTTAAAAATATCCCATAAAAATAGCCTTTCAACCAAATGGGCCCTAAGAGCATTGTTAAAAATAAAGAGCACTTCTACAACTTAAGAATTCCTTTCTTCTTGGGAAAACTACAATTATCCTAAAGAATACGAATAACATGAAGAAAATGAATGTGAAAGAGGACTTCTACAACTTGACATTTTCCATCATCTTAAAAAAACCTACAATTATCCAAATGAGTGAAGAAAGTGAACTCAGCAAACAAAATTGAACAACTTAGTCACTGTATAAGGAGACCTCCTTGAAATCATTGCGCTACACAGTAATGTCCCAGAAATTGTCAGGTTTCTAATATTGACGGGTGTGCCTAGTTTGCTGAAAACCTTAATTCTTGTCAAAATAAAAGAGTCAACAAGCTATATTGTTGTGAAGGAAGGAAAACTTAGAATATTGCAGGAAAAAAGGAACAGATAGAGACCTGGTGGTGCATAAACCTCAACACAAGAACTACACAATACTAGTAAATAGTTAGGAAGGAAAAGTGGGAAACAAATCTTAGTGCCAGAGAAACACTAAAGGCCCGATTGATAACTAGCTTAAAAGTTTTTTTTTTTAGTTAAAAATCTCAATTGAGTTCAAAATAGATTGTTTGATAATTTAGTTTTTAAGTTAACTTTTTTTAAATTGGTTGTTTGGATAAAAAGCTATTTTTTTAAATTTTTTGTTCAAATTTAACATATTTACCCTTTTATATATTTAATATTAAAAATTATATGTAGTTGATAATAGTAATAAATAAGTTATGAATAAAGAATATTATTGTATTTTAAAAGTAGGGAGAGTTTGATTTGAATATTCTGAAAATTTGTGTTTTGATTTGACTTTTTGATTTTTTAGCTTTTTTATTTTTTTACCAAATATACAATGTTGGCTTTTTTGTGTTTTTAGCCAAAAAACCAAAAAAGCTAAGTTGCCAATTAGGGCCAAAATATCACTTACCTATATGGTCTATGGCCATTCAATAAAAATGGAATTGTGCCAACTTTCTTTTCATCAGCATCTACATCCACAATCCTTCCTTTCGGATGGAGAAATTAGAGGAAATATAGTTCATATGACTGAACCATATTCTCCCACCATGACCATAATTTCTCATTGTAATAAGTTCTGTTTCAGGGTCTGTCACCGTGAGCAGTGAAAATATATTAGAACATAAAAACAAAAAACAAAAAACAAAAAACAAAAAAAGGTTTTGTTTCTTTTGATCACCAATATGGACAAGTTTAATTCTTTCAAACTCCTCTTAGCTATGCGACAGATAAAGGGACTCCTGCTGCATCCGCAACTCATTTTTGACCATTTCAAGCCCGCTAATAGAATCTGCAATTGTTCTCACTAAAAAATGTTTACAATACCATTGCATTCTCTTCTTAAGCACGAGAAGGGGAAACAACATACGACTTAAAACATATTTGTGACTTTTGTCAACAAGGCTCCTAAATAAGGATGCCCAGGCAACACACCCAATACACTTTAGAGCAGTATCTTGATATATACATACATCTGGAAAGCAGATTTAGTCAGAAACAACATAGGATTATTGTTGTTTGACACTGCATTTTCCCTGGTAAGAGCCCTTATTGCGCTCTGTTCCTGATGTAGATGGTGGAGGCAAGGCTGACATGCATCGGGAGCAAAGTGGTTCTTGCTCAATGATGCACAAGGCACTAGCTATTTCAGAAGCTTTGTGGCATGAAAATAATTCTCAGCAATGCTAACGGGGTAAAAAGGAGCTAAAGAGAAGAAAATTCCGCCACCAGACTAAATGAAATTTGCAGGACAAATTATGTTTCTCTAAATATGTTCGTTTATCCCATTACTACACGTATGCTGGAAAATATAGCAGCAACAACTGCATATGGTCTAGGCATCTTTTCTCTTCCAGGATCCTCTTCCCCAAATTGTAGAAATAATCCACCATCCTGTATGGGTAGGGTAATTAAGGGATTTCTTGCTGGAAGGATTTATTGTATTGGTCTGCTTTCCTTGATTAATTTTCCAACTAGGCTTAATGGACACTCCAGCCACAAATCTACTTTCTGGAGTTATTTGCCAATAAACCCACACACTACTTCTTGAAGGAGAAAAGGACAATCGAATTTATGCCGAGTGAAACACCCGTTTTCACTAATACACGATCATGTTCCCACAAGGCAACATAGTTTCAGTTACAACACTTCATTCCATCCATTTCTCACATTCTTCGAATGAAAGTTCGAGCAAAATGCAATCGCCACCCTTCCAACTGCTGAAATCAAATGTATTTTGATGGAATGTGAATCAATTTTGGCAGTTCGAAGAACGGCGATTGCGATTTTCCCAAAACTTCGTTTGAAGAATGTGAGAAATGGATGAAATGATGCGACGTGAAAACGTGGGAATGTGATCGTGTATTAGTGAAGGGGTAATTATGTCAGTATAAACTCGATGGTCCTTATCGGCTTGAAGAAGTAGCGTGTGGACTTATTGCCAAAAAAGTCCAAAAGGTGAAGTTATGGCCAAACGCCATAAATTTAGACTAATTGTCCAAAAGTATTATCCACCAAGAACATTGGAAAATGAAAAACACAGAATCATCACAGTCTCACAGCTACTTTCATAGTGAGGGCCTCGAACTCAATTAATTTTCACATCATGACAGACAAACAGAGCCATTTGAGGCAATGAATACCTATATGGCTGATAAAAATAAAGGAAACATAAGACAATATTTGTTCGTACAATAGAAATACAATTATAAAAATAATACGGCAATACTAGTGGCTCATAAAAGACGTGCTATAACACACTAACATATACACCTCATGGATTCATGAGCTCACCCCCAAAAAATAATGGTGCAGCAGATCTTGCTAAAACGTATATGGGGCTTTAAGTTTATCATTCAGTACCTTACCACTTAAAAATTCATAGTTTCATAAAAAAATAAATAATAAACCTATGGTTACTCAAATATGTGCTCCAGCCTCCGCTTAGATTTTGTCAACTTCATTAAAAAAAATTTGTCAATTTGATTCAACTTGATCCAAGTTCTAATGGCCATCTAACCCCCCCCCCCCACCCCCCCGGGGGCCGTGCAAGGATTGGCATCTCTAAAAGTTGACATTTTTGCGGTTAAAACAAATCATCTTTTAAGTTATAACATTTGGCAGTTGACATCACAAAAAAGCTCGCTAACTTTTTCTCACTTAATTTTCCAAGGAAAGAAACTTATGCATGTCCCAAACATTGAATTTTTTTTAGCGAGGGCCCCCGGTGGCTTAAGGACTGCCGGAGGTGGAGGTAAAAGCTCAGGGCAGCCTTAGAGAGAGAGAGAGAGAGAGAGAGAGAGAGAGAGAGAGAGGGTGGTAGTGGAGAGCAATCTAGAGATATGGTGGTAGTGGAGATAGAGGGCCGGAGTTGCCTCCTTTATAGGTATTTCTGGAGGGGAGCGTCAAGATCCTCAAGATTCACGGGGGATTATTGCCTCCTCTTTGTTGGCTTTGCAGCAGGATCCCAAATCTTGGAGTTTGTAACATAGGACTATAGGTGGTCGGTATGATATATAGAGACAACAGTATCATACGTCTGCAAGTGCCAATGGAGTATGTATAATACGACCTCCCAAAGCGCTAATTGGTCGGTATGATATAGGCTCCCAAATTCTCCGTGTCTTAGTCAATCACTCTCTCTTAATAGTTCGTCAAGTGAGGTTACCTTTGAGGCTACTCCATTAACGAACCCATTACTCTAACCTCTAAGCCACATGGCTACTTTGATACCAAGTAGAGGTGTCTAGACTCTGCTCCCAGCCTAGGATACCATGTTGGTGTAAGAGGCACTGGGATGATAAAGCTGAACCACAGAGACTGCTTACGCGGAGGCAAGCACGAACGAAATGAGAATCTTGTAGTTGATCATAAACCCTAAGGTGCCACATGGAGGGGAAATGTATGGATACCCACAACCCTCAATTAAAAGTTAACTCTACTTCAAAAAACAAAACAAAACAAAAAATTCATGTCAATATCCTAAACACTATAGTTTAAAAACAAAAAATAAGAGCGCATTAAACATTTCAACAAAGAGAAAAAAAGATAAAGTTACCCTAAACAAAATATCCCAAACAATCTAGCTTTTTTTTCTTCTTTTTTTTCCCTAAAAAATCTAAGCCTTTTAAAAGTCAAGCTTTTTAAACATTCTAAATAGGGGCTAAATCATTAACGAAGATGTCTATAAAATAGATACGGTCCCTATAGTATGCATTCAGTGTCACTTCAATCCGTTAAAGTTTCACTTTTTGTCAATTTTGTACCTAAACATTGTAAGAATATATTTTGATTGCAAGAACTATGAGAAAAAATGAAAATGTGATTTCAAGGTCCACTAACTCCACCCATCCTAATAGATTGGAATAGGAAAATTCCTAATTACTCTCTCAAGCCAAAGTCACTTTCTCAAACTATAGTTGACTTCATAAGATTGAAACATAATTTCTACTATAAATGCCTTGAATAATTTAGATATTATACATGAATTATCCAAACACTTAACTGGAATTACCTTAGGAATTAAATTGAGGTATAAAGAATTCCTAGTAATAAGATTCTAATTCCCCCTCGAAATTATGACTAACAAAGAAACGTAGCCTTATAGTGTTTAAGGGCAAAATTAAGAAAAATGAAACTTTAGGGATCCAACTTCATAGTGACATGAAACACATACTTTAGGGATCACAAAAATATTTAATTAATATTCTGCTAATGTTATAGCAACCTTTAGAAATTGCACCAATTTGACTCAAATTGGAAATTTAGGGATCAAAATGCCAAATTTGAAAGTTGGAAGGCCAATTCAACACAAAACGCATACTTTAGAGTTTAGAGACCAACAAATAGATTAACGAAATTAGGATTGACAATTTCAAAAACATAAAGATGAAGAATTTGAAAAAGAAAAAGTATAAAATAAAAGATTAATATTAGTGATAATGTTAATGAAGATTAGGAACAACTTAAAGTTTAACTTTTCTTTAACGGCTAATGAAAATAAAATTAAATACATATTAACTTAAAATGAAAATTATAACTTAATTTATAATATGTAAACATATATATAAAACTATGCCCTTCTAAAGGTAACAGTGCAAATATGGGCGGTAACGATCATTACAGACCATTACTACACTAACAATCTTTTAATTTCAGACCAATAATGTCGCATCGGTAATGGAAATTCAAAATCTTCTCATGTAATTGTTATTGAAAACTGCAAATATGAAATTTGCTCAAAGTTTGACAATCTAACATACATTTCAAGCAACTGATATCAAAGAACATGTCTGCAGGAAATAGCTCACAAGATTCTAGAAGGTATTTTTTTCTTATCAAACTTGCCCTGACATTTTTTTTCCATACCGAAGAACGCTCTAACTTCAGAGGAAAAATAGCATGGTAAAGAAGCTTAATTGAAATACAAAAAAAGTTAAAGAATACAATTTTGGGCATCTCAATAGGCGTTCATGTGGTGGAAATCAATGAGTAATGGTATTATATGACTACAGACCAGTATGCAATCGCCAGCCATGTAGGCCTGTCTACATATTACTTGCAGTTCAATGGATTGACATAGCTGCATAATTGTTAATAGAAAACACTGATCTTGTTAATAGAAAACACTGATCTTTTTATCTTTTTTATTTTATTTTATTTTATCTGAGTTGCATAGTTATATTTGCATTTGTTACTCAAAAAGAAGGTGAAATGACTTTTCCTCTCATCGTGCCTGATGCACCAGATAACATTGAAGAGCATGATATGCCAAGTAAAAACTTGAAAAGAACATATTGGCATACCATACAGTCTAGATTGCAATAGGATTATGTCTAATAAGGGGTTGAGTTTATTGCACAAAAGGATTAGTTTATTATTAAACTAATCAAGGAATAAGTATATGTTATTGTGCAGAGTTATGGACAGCATGCATACCGGAGTCCCAGAGGTTGAAGAATATCTTTCAAAAAAAATGCATGACTGTGACATGTAGAAATATTCTCTAATCCTATACTAAGGCTCGAGAGTTCATTTTTATTCCTGGTGTTTTGAGTTTATGACTTGACAGTGATGCAGCATAGTTAAGCTTCTCTAATATTTTGTTTCAGTTTGTCTTTCTTGCTCCTTTCTTTTCTTTTTCCCATTTTGGTAGGTGTTGAAAAAGGATACCATCCAACTTTCCTATTGTGTTAAGCTGAATGTGCTCAAGACTAAGCATCCGTTTTCACACACATATGTAGCATGCTCTCAATTTATTAAGCTAACAATAGAAATAGCCAAGTAGCCAAAAAGAAGACATGATTGTGTGAGATGTTACTGCATAAATTTTGTTAATGTGGAGCAGATTTTTGTGTCTGGCCATTACTTGAGCCTATATTCCGTTAATCATTAACTTCTCGCCTCCTAAAATCCTCTCTTCCTCTGTCTAGAGAGAGAAAGGGATGGATCATGGATGTACACATAAATCAGAATAGTTTATATAAAAGGTAAAGAAAATGTTTGATACAATGAGGCAAATTAAATGTCAACTGATCATTCCACTGATGCTACAGCATCAGATAATTATAGTAAAGATAACCGCCCTGATCATGTCATCATAAGTATTAAGTCCCTCCGATATTGCACCACAAAAAGAAATTAGCCAAGTCATTTCGCTGCCAAATTCCATTGAGTGGTTTGCCCTCTTGAAAATGGCCAGGTTGGTTACTAGGTCGGCACAATATTTAGTATTAAATTGTATCCCATTCGAGTTTCAATCGGAAAATAACGCCGCACAAATCCTCAGCTCTTTTTATTATCATTTGAAGCAGTGGAAAGATTGTTTATAGAAAGAAAATGTCAGCAGATAGTCTACATCAACGATATTGAGCTATTATTCTTATTACAATGTGAAAATGGCAGAAAAGCTACATCAACAAAACTAATATACAAATATTTATCAGCAGAAACTCACAACCCGACTCCCAGTTTGTTTTGGTTCTTATTAAAAAAAAAGCCCTCAAGGTTCCATTAAACAGTTCTGAATATAACGAGCAGACTTCATAACACGCACAGCCACTTCTCAATTTCCGTTCATTGCGAGCTCACAAAACATACTTACAGATTGTGCAAGTCCACTAAGATTAGTCTTCTGATTTATTAGTTTTGTTCTTCTTTCCATATATCAAACCAGTTTCCTGAAAATAATTGAACGAAATGGGAAATCAATAGTGTCTTATCAATCTACATACAAAGATACAGCTAATATAAGTCAGATATCAATCGAATAGAGAACGGGGGGATGAGTGTAAAACCTGAGGATCAGGAATGGGTTTTCGTTTCTCCACATAACGATAAGGATCTGAAGCTGCAGCCAGAGCTGCCCTTTCCTGGTGAAAAGGAGTAAATTGCCCGGAAAATAGCACTCGGGATTAGAATTATGAATATTTACAAAATGAAAAAAGAAGAAGCCATGAAATTAAGAGCAACAAAGTGTGGAACACCACCAGAATTGATAGAGAAAAGATCAAATGATGGAATAATTGGGTGACGGAAGGGGCGGCGAAGAAGAAGAAGAAGAAGAAAGACCTGCTGTTCTCTTTTGAGGTCTTGGGAGGGCTTGACCCAGAGGAAATAGGCTAGGGTTCCGGCAACGACCCAGGAGGCCAAGTTGCTTCCTCCCCTCAAACCTCCCATCGAATTCCCCACGAACGACCTCACATTCCCCAACGTTCTTCTCCAACTGCTTCCCATGATGGGAAACAAAATATTATTATATCTATATGTATGTAATCTCGTCCTTCAAAAAGAGCCCCACAGTCTCAACTCCCGCCCCGAGTGCTGAAATCCAAAGGGTTTTTCTGAATCGTTTCTTGCTCTCCAATTTTTGGTTAATTGTGGAAATAACCAGGTGCTCCATCCAAATTTCCAATTCGGAACTCCACGCGCGCAAGAAGAAGGTTACCCTATTTAGGGATGTCAATTCGTCCTGTCCCCTCCTGTAAAATTTTTTCCCTTTCCGACAACAAACAGAGTGTTTTTTGCTCCATTTTTCCCATTTCACCCTCAATTGTATAAAATAAATAATTTTTAAATATTAATATATGTATAAAATATATATTTTATAAATATAATAAATTTAAAATATTA
>JAULJZ010031006.1:0-15097 GCA_032270985.1 Heliamphora pulchella
GTCGTAGTTGAAGAATAGATCGACAAAAGGTATTCTTCTAAATTAACTTTGGTTGCACAGGTTTATTTTTTATCGTTCTTCGTCAAAATTTTTATCTGGAGCTCGTTTCGGCATTTTCTCATCCAGTTAATTTTTTAACCAAAAATCTTTTACCAAAACAATGATCTTGGCAGTATTGCCTCCAAGATTAACAACAATAGAGTCTAAGATCCTACCTCATAGATGCCCCACTATCAAGAATCAAACCTCAAACAAGCTCCAATCCACCAAAGCCCAAAATGCGCGACTATAGAGGAGCTTCCAATAAACACCCACTCTCTCCAATGGTAGCTCGCTCAAGAAAACAGCAAAATCTCAACCCCCGTCGGACACGGAGAGCTCCAAGGATCTCCAAAATCAAAACCCTAGATCACCTATTAGCTTTAGAGAGAGAAGAGGAAGGTGGAAAATGAGAAATTCAACCTAAAACCCGCAACTTATAGCTTCTGTTTGACACAAACCACTCGATCTGTCAAAAGACCGCTCGAGCGGTCTTTACGATTGCACTGCTATCCCAAATTCAAATGAGCATATCTCCCTCGTTCGAACTCCAAATAGGGTCATTCTTATGATCAAACTAAAGCCCCAGAAGTCTACTTTTCAATGGTTCAAACCGCATACCAAAAGTCATTTTGTACAAGGAGTTACAACCAAATTAGTAAAGGTATGCCACTTTTCTTTACACGCTTTTCACATATTTTTGTCTGGACATCTCTTAGAACCTCATATTCTTTCCCGAACATATCTTTCATGTGTATCCAAGCTCAAACCACTCACCCACAACATCACTAAAGTCATGTTTTAACTCCTACTCCCATCAACACTTAATTATTTCAAAAATGAAACAGGTCGGGGTCTCACAAATTATTTACGTATTTTTAATACTCATTGTTTTGATTCATTAGAGGGTGCAATCTTATATAGGTCTATATTCCCTGTGAGTTGGATAGCGGTATTAATTATATGGTGAATATTAATTATTGGTAGAATTCACCTCTCGATAGATCAGATTGACGATACCCCCTTAAGGAAACTTATAAGTTTTGACTGGGCCAAACTCTGCAGGTGAATTTGATTATCCGGGGTCAAATAAGTTAAGCAGAAGAGCTTAAGAAATTTAAAGATGTTGATTAAATGAAATTATAAGTAATTAAATTTAATTAGCGGGTATTGGGAATCTTAACGTAGGGAGATGAGTTAAGCATTTAATAATAGGAGCTTAATGCAAGATGGTCTTGAGATTATGGTTTAGAGTGCTGTTATAGCTCTTTAGTGGTGTGACCTGTAATTTAGTATTTTATAGAAATTACAAAAATCGCGGCAAAGTCTTCATAATTACAGATACCGCTGAGAGGTTTGCTTGATTGTCGAAACAGCTGGATATATATCTGGGTTACACTAGAAATCTTTGTTGTAGTCTAATAAATATGCTAGTAGGCTGAACCAAATTCAAAACTCGTCTTCAAGACAAAGGTTGATCAGGTTCGACCAATACTAGTTCTCGAAGGATTGTAGCCCACACTATATTCGGAAATCGCATAAGGGAATACAGTAAAAGGTCGGACAAGAGTTTCAACTCGGGAATCAAATTCGTAGTTGGAGAATCAACCAAAAAGGTATTCTTCTAAATTAACTGTGGTGGCACGAGTTTTATTTTGATCGTTCAATATCAAAAGATTTATTTGGAGTTCGTTTCAGCGATTGCCCGTCTAGTTATTTTTTGTTGAAAATCGTTTATAAAAAATACAATGATCATGGCAGTTTTATCTCCAATAATTAGTATCAGAGCCGTGTTATTTTTTATTTACGGTTTATCGAGAGGCCAAGTGATTTAAAACTATGCTAACTTCATTTTGTAGGCGTTCTAATCTCGGTTTTATGATCATCATATTTTTTATATTTTATTGAATGGTTTGGATGATGATTTAATTTTTTAATCACAGGGGTTGATCGTGATAGTTTAAGTTTTTTAGATTGAATGTGAGACTATGGGACATAGGTTTTTGATGTAAAAATTTTTAAATATTGTTTTATAATATTTAAGAGCAGGTTGAATATCCAAGAACACGAAAAACTAGCGGCGGCATCAGAGGAGGTTTCGAGAGTTACGGGCCACAATTCGCGGTGGTTTTTTCATAGATTTTTTGACAATTTTTCCAACAGTTTTTTCTGCAGTTTTTTGGTTTAAAAACAATATTAGAATAGGTCCCAAAAACATAAAGAAAATCGACACAAAAACAGCTCACAAGCGGCACCACCGGCGGCGGTTTGGGGCTGTTTTTCGATGGTTTGTTGTGTTGTTTTCGAGGTTAGTTTTGAAGACATTGTTTCACATAAAATAGCAATAAAATACTACTAGAAAAGGTCCAAAAATATGGAAAGAATAGTATCAAAATAGGCAGCAAAAAGCAGCACAGGTGACGGCGCTTGAGCAGTGGCGGCAGTAGCTTTTCGGGGCTATTTTTGGAGCTTTTTCGGGACTATTTTCGAGGTGTTCTTCGAAGTAACATGTTGTTGGATATCAATGTTATTTTTCAAAAAAAAAATGAGAGCCAAAAATACCACGGGAAAAGCCCAAATAGGCGGCTAAAGATGGCGGAGCAGGCTGTTTCGATGCTTATCGAAAGCTATTTTTCGGGCTGTTTTTGTTCTGATTTTTTGACAAAAAATATTATTTTTTGAGAGCTATTTTTTAGGAAAAAAGCATCGAAATCGGAGAACAGAAAAGGCGGCAAAAGCCGCCTGAAGCTGGCGGCAGCAGCAGCGTCGACGGTGTGCTGGTGGCCAGCTGCGATGGTGGCTGATCTGAGCTATTTTGGATCCTATTTTTTGATATGTTTTGATCGTGATGTGATATATTTATATATCATTGCAATTCATAGAGTCCTAATGCAATTGGGATACGAGAAACTGATTCTGAAAATGATTATTACAGCTTATCTACTAATAGGAGACTGAAACTTTTTAGAGTTTCAATTCGATCATTAAATTGGGATATATAAATATCTTGTATTTATATTCTTATCAACTGCGTGGATGATGTATATATCTATTTTATTTTTTCATGTAAATTTAATTAATTCAAAAAATTTGATTTTAATTAAATATTTAGTAAAGAAAAATAAAAATAAAATTTTTAATTAAATAGAAAAACTTTAAATATTTTATTTTTTACAAAATATCATGTTTAAGATGATTTTTATTAAATCAGATATCTTGGAGAAACGTAAAAATTAAATTTTGGATTTTGAATTAATTAAATGAAAAAATATTTAATCTCAATAAATTATTATTTTTTGAAAAATGTGTAACTAAAATAAAATAATTGAATGTTTTTAATTAATATATCTTCGCTGAAAAGTTAAAGAAAAAAACTGTGCATTCATCGAATTTTATTTGTTACCCATTAAAACACGAAAAGATGGTTTGACAAATCAAAATTTTTGAAATTGTGTATACGAAAAAATGTTTGATTCTTTCAAATCGTGTGATTTTTAAAATTAATAAATTTATTTTAATTAAACGAATTTTAATAACCTTCAAAAATATTTTAAAAATCTAAGTGAGAGAGAATTTATTCACAGATAAATTCCGCGGCCTACATTACCAGTTTGTTGGCGATGTAATTAAATCCTGCGTGTTGGCAGTAAGGCCTTTCTTTCCATCGGACAGATTAATTGCTATACCGTCAGGACAAACCTCATTTAGGAATAATTCTGAATAATTGTTAGTGTGGATCACTTCTTCTTCTGAATGGTTCATTACAAAGCGATTGATTTGTGATTAGGTGGTGGTTAACATTTAACTGTAAATAATTAGTATCTTCTTCATCTGAGTTACTGTTATTATTTACTGGAGCGAAACTATGTTAACTATTTAATTTTACTTAGCAGGGTCAGTTGCCTAGAGAGTAAAATTAATAGGAAATAGCCTGTTTGGATAAACATGAATAGTAGACATCCTCCCATCGAGGCATGCTATTCACAGGGTACTAGGCTACTGGCGAATTTCTTTTAAAATGGTAGAAGGAACCAAATTAAAATAAATTTAAAATTTTTCTCGTCATAATTAATGATTATTTAAAATTTACGTGATTCTCAAGAATAAAATGCCTTTCAATCATTTTGCATCTATACTCAAAGAAAACAAACTTACAGGACCAAACTATGTTGACTGAAAAAATAACTTAGACATTGTTTTGACTATTGAGGATTATAAATTTGTATTAACTGAGATATGTCCACTAGTACCTGATATGGGGGTGACCGAACAGGAAGTCCAGGCCCATCAGAAATGGTAGAAAGCTGATCAGATGGCTCGCTATTAAATTTTGGTTTTCATGTCAAATATTTTGCAGCATCAACATTAGTCTATGCTCAATGCCTATGACATGATTATGAACCTCAAAGAAATGTTTGGGGATCAAAATCGTGCTGCTGAGTAGGTAGCCATGAAATCTCTTATGAATGCAAACATGGATAAAGACACCCCAGTTAGGGATCATGTTCTAAAGATGATCAGTCTGCTAAATAAACTGGAGGTCTTCAAAGCTGAAATTGACAGAAAAACACAGGTCGATATCATACTCCAGTCACTGCCTGAACTATACCATGAATAAGCTTAGCTTTTCATTGGCAGAACTCCTTAAAGAACTTCAAGCAGCCGAGGGTGTTCTTAGGAAGCTAGGTTCTGTGTATGAGGCTAAAAATGGTTCTTCCTCTAAGCCAAAAGATAAGAAGAAGAAAAAGGTTCAGACACAGGGTGGTATAGGTTCAAAAGAAGTGAAGGGACCAAATATTGTTGTGAAGAAGCTGAGAGGCAAGTGCTATTACTGTAACCAGTTTGGGAATCGAAAAAAATAGTGTCTGATTTTTCTCAGTAATAAGAACAAACTAGGTAATTTCTGTTCACTGGTGGTTGAAACATGTTTAACAATGTTATTTATCGGTACCTGGTGTGTAGATACGAAAGCCACTAATCATGTCTGCAATTCTTTACAGGGGTTCAGAAAACAAGGTAGCTTAGTGATGGGAAAAATATACCTACATATGGAAAATAATACAAAGGTAGCAGCAGTTGCAGTATGAGATGTTACTCTAAGTTTTAGTAGAGAAATGATATTACTTCTAAAAGATTGTCTTTATGTACCTTCGATTAAAAGAAATTTAATTTCGATTTCTAGTTTAATAAATGATATATATTTTGTTTATTTTGATGACTCTGTGGTTGTAAAAAAAATAAATATTTTATTTGTTCAGGTACATCGGTGGATGATCTGTATATCGTATTTCCTATCTCTCCTACACTGCAACTAACTGAATTGAATAATATATCTAATTTACCATATAAGAGAAAGTTTCATTCTTTAATGAACCAAACGTTTCTTTAGTACTTACGCTTGGGTCATATTAATCTAAAAAGAATAAATAAACTAGTAGAAGATGGACTTTTGAGTTTATTAGAAGTGGAGACACTTTCAGTCTGTGAATCATACTTAGAGGGTAAGACGACCAAGATGCCCTTTTTGGCAAATGGCTATAGAGCTAAAGAACCGTTGGAACTGGTTTATTTCGATGTATGTGGTCCTATGACAATCCGAGTTAGAGGTGGCTTTGAGTACTTCATAAGTTTCATTGATGACTACTCAAGATATGAATACATTTACCTGATACACCAAAATTCTAAATGCTTTAAAAATTCAAAGTATTCAAGGTGGAGGCGGAGAAGCATCAGGTAAAAGTATCAAATCACTACGATCCGGCCGTGGTGGGGAATACCTCTTTGGAGAGTTTATAGACTACTTATTATCAGAAGGAATTATATCCCAATTGACTCCACCGGGTACTCCACAGCAGATTGGTATAGCAAAAAGAAGGAATATGACTTTTATGGAGATGATAATGTCCATGATGAGTTATTCACGTTTACCCTATTCGTTTTGGGGACTCGCATTAGAGACATCGGCTTACATTTTAAACTTTTTACCTTCTAAGTTAGTACCTTCTACTCCCACAGAATTGTGGACCAGACGTAAGCCTAGTCTGAAAAATATTCGGATTTGGGGGTGTCCAGCACATGTGCTGAAAGGGAACGCATGCAAGTTAGAACTGAGGACAGAAAGTTTATTTTTTTGTGGAATATCCTAAGGGAATGAAGGATAATTTATTTTATAATCCCAAGGATCAGAAGGTCATTGTTAACACTAATGCTCGATTCTTGGAAGAGGATTATATTATGGACCATAGGCCCAATAGTAAAATTGTTCTAGAAGAAATGAGAGAAAATACAAGTAGAATGGAAGAGGAATCACAAGTCATTGATATCCTATTGCCTCGTCGTAGTGGGAGGATTATAGGGACATGTGAAAATCATGAACAGGGTGCTGATGCACAGGGTTTAGATTCTGCATAGCGTGTTTCTGCTAAGAACACCCTTGGCTACTTGAAGTTCTTTAAGAAGTTTTGCTAATTAAATCTTGAGCTTATTCATGGAATAATTTAGATAAAATTGCTTAAAGCTATCATGTAGTGACTGGAGTATGATATCGACTGGGGTTTCTCCATCAATCTTAGCTCTTAGGATCTCTAGTTTATTCAGATGACTAATTATCTTCAGAACATGATCCCTAATTGGGGTGCCTTCAGCCATGGTTGTATTCATCAGAGATTTCATGGCTACCTGTTTAGCAACACAATTTTGATCCCCAAATTTTTCTTTAAGGTTCATAATCATGTCATAGGCACTAGGTGTAGACTGATGCTAATGCTGCAATACATTTGACATAGAAGCTAAAATGTAACAGTGAGTCATCTGATAACCTTTCTACCACTTCTGATAAGCATGGGTTTCTTGTTCGGTCGCCCCTATCAGGTACTGGTGGACAAATCTCAGATAATACAAATTTATAGTCCTCGACAGTTAAGACAATATCAAAGTTCCTTTTCTAGTCTACGTAGTTTGATCCCGTTAGTTTGTTTTATTTGAGTATGGTCATGAGTGGATTGAAAGCCTTTTTAATCTTGAGAATCACATAATTAAAAACCATTAATTATGATGAGCAAAAAATTTGAATTTTATTTTAAATTTGGTTTCCTCTACCATTTAAAAAAAATTCGCCAGCAACCGGGTATCATGTGAATAGCATGCCTCAATAGGAGGACGTCTACTATCAATCGTTTATTCATATAGGCCAATTCCTATTAATTTTATTATTTAGACAACAGACCATGTTAAGTAAAATTAAATAGCTGACATAGTTTTGGTCTAGTAAATAATAGTAGTGACTCAGATAGAGAAGATACTATTATTTACAGCTAACTACTAACCAGCACCTAATTCCGAATTAATCGCTTTGCAATAAATTCTTCAGATAAAGAAGTGATCCACATTAATAGTTATCCAAAATTATCCCTGAAGGAAGTTTGTACCGGCGATACCGTAAGTAATTCTGTTTGATGGGGATAAATGCCTTACTGCCAACACGCAAAATTAATTACATTACCTACGAACTAGTAATGGAGACCGCAGAATTTATCTGTGAATAAATTTTCTCTTCCACTTAGTTTTTAAAAGAAATTTTGAGGGTTATAAAAAATTGTTTAATTAAAATAAATTTATTAATTTCGAAAACCACACAATTCGAAAGATTTTAATTTTTTTAAACCATCTTTCTGTGTTTTAATGTGCAACAAATAAAATATCTCAAAATTCTTATTTATTTAAAAATTTAATTTTATATAAAAAACCAAGAATTTAATTTCATTTTCCAGTTACACATTTTTCGTAAAAATAATAATTTATTAAAATTAAACTTTTTTTAATTAATTCAAAATTAAGAATTAATTTTCACGTTTATTGAAGTTATCTGATTTGTTACAAAATCATCTTAAATGCGTTATTTTGTAAAAAAATAAAATATAAAAATATTTTTTTAATTAAAACTTGTTAATTAAAAAAACTTAATTTTATTTTTCTTTTACAAAATTTAATTAAAATCGAATTTTTTGAATTAATTAAAATTAACAGAAATAAATAAAACAGATATATTTCACCCACATAGTTAAAATAAATATAAATGCAAGATATATGTATATATTTCGATTTTATGATCAAACAAAAACTCTATTGATTTCCAGTCTCCTGTTTAAAGATTAACTTATAATATTTCAATCTTTATCAGAATCGGCCTACAGCATCCAAATCCTATCAAAATTCCTCGAGATGCAGTTTTATAAAAATACATCACCCTCCCGAGCCATATAAGCAAAACAACCGGCCACCACCAGCACAAAACTAGCAGCCACCATCGGCCAAGCTAGCGCCGCCGGCACCGTTGCTCACCGTCGCTTCCCGTGGTTTTTGTCACCTCCTCCGAAATTTGTTTTTGTCCCAATTTTTTTTGAAAAATATCTTACAAAAAATATTATTTTACTATCAAAAAATTTGATCGAAAATAACCTCAAGACACTATTTTTTGATGCTGTTTTTATGCCTAAAACCTATAGAAAACTTGTTGAAAAACCTATCACAAAATTGTGAAAAAACCACTGCGATCTGTGGCTCAAAAATTCCAAAACCACCGCCAGTGCCGCCGGATTTCCCACTGGCTATTCTTCGTGTTCTTAGACCTTTGAATCTATTCTTACATATATCAAACAATATCTAAAGAACATATAAAACTCTTACATCGAAACTTATGTCCCGAAGGCTCAGAATCGATCTAAAAAGCCTAAAAATATCACGATAAACCTTAGTGATTAAAAACCAATAATAATCATCATTTAACCATTCAATCAAATATGAATAAAATAATAATCATAAAATTGGGATTAAAACGGCAGCAAAATAAATTTAGCACAGTTTTAAAGCTAACCGATCTGTAACAACCCGGTTCAGACTCTAGCTGTAACTACTTGGTTGATAATGATCCGTGTAAAGACCCAGCCCAAACCCTACGTATTAGTGACGGATAGCCCACGAGGCAATAGAACACGAAAGAGATTCGAAACCTGAACTCGACTCGAAAATCGAAATTCGATCCAGAAATCCTAAGAAGACCAAATGCTTAAAAATAAAACCCTAATACTCATAGAAGAATCCTAACATCCCAAATTATGTAAATAACATGAAATATAAGATTTAAAATTAAAATTTCTCATAACTAGGGTAAAATGACCATTTTACCCATAGTATAGCAAAAAGTCTTAAAATTTTAAATTTTAACACAAGGACACCCTAAATAAGATATTTAAGTACAATTAAGTAGAAAAAGACAAAATAACATCAAAAATAACAAAATTACCCCTTAGTGGCCGACCACCTTGGAGGTAGTGCCGAAAAGTAGCTTTTTGCTTTTTTTTTAAGCTTAAAAAGATGAAAAGGGTATCAAATCATGCATTATGATGATCCAACACTTGTTAAACAAGTAATATACATAATAATATGATATTATAGGTTAAAAAAAGCAAATAAATCATTATTGAAGTTCATACACACTAAAATAAGTCAAAAAGCCATATTTTGTCAAACTAGCTTAATTTGACTTAAAAGACTACATCTATTTAATTAATTGTTATGAAAACTATGATAATTCATGAGAAAACTAAATTTATCATTAACATACTAAAATAATAAGTTTTAGTAGGAAAAGACACCAAAAAGAAATATCAAATTAACTTTTAAAACATTTTCTTGCACAAAAGGGCACGCAAAGCAAGTTAAAACCCCTAGATTGATGTGGGATCAGATTTTTGTCCTATAAACTAACCCCTAGCCGAAATCCCTCAACCAAAGCTGATTTGTATCCCTCAAAAGTTGAACCATGCCAAGTCACCCATGTGAAATGAGAAGAAAATGACTTAAAATGCTATCATTTTGTTCCCTAGCCTTTCCTATATAAACTAAGCTAAACACCCTCTGTCTCCACTTCATGTTTTGGCCATATAGAGAAAGAAAAACCTGATTGAGTGTTCTTGGGATGTTCTTCAAGAAAAGAAGGAGAAAGAAGGAGAAGAAGAATAAAGAGCCAAGGAGAATCAATGGGTGTTTTCTAAAAGCGAAGTCTTTCTATCATACCACCCTTTGAGCCTCTAAATAAGTAAGTAAAACCTCTAAATATTATGTCTAATATCACCCAAAAAATCCCTCAACTCATCTCTCTAAATACCTTAAAAATCGAGAAGCGAAATCAAACCGAAAAAGGCATTGTAGTTGAAAAATAGGGGCTATTGTGTTCTTGAATGAAATGAGATTTGGTTGTGTGTTGTTATTTTTGAGTTTGATGCCTTAAAAGTGATCTAGAACCTTTGTGTTCATGTCTAAAAAACAAGCATGCAAAGAAATGGGACAAAACCTTGACATATCATAAGTAGGAGACTTGTCGCGCCCCAAAATCCAGGGTCACGCGAAAATTCACCAAACATCGGTTTTATGAAAAATAGGTTTTCATACATTCAAAACCACTTGTTAAAATCAAGAGAAAACCCAATATGCATCTCTCATAAACAGTAAACATCCTGTATCACATGCATAAGTATATCGCCTTATGGCGTACAAAATCGGCCTTCAGGAACAGGTATACCAAAAAGGAAAGCTACTAAGGTCTTCCATCATCCGTCATCACGGGCATCACATGATCTACTCTAGATCAACATGCATATCATCACCTGAAAAAAGGTTTTATACAGAAAATTCTACCCGTGAGCCGAATCCCAATAGAAACAGACTATAAAGCTGTAAAGCAAAATATGCAATCATATGGTGGGAGCTAACTCAATCACAAGCAAAACCAAGGATTATAACTAATGCAAGCAACAGTTAAAGAAAACTGTAATCAAAATGTTATTTTTCACTCTTATCGCACAACCGAGGAAAATAGGATAAAAACAGTTCGCTCCACTCGGACCACAGCCGAGGAGAAAGATAAAACGATTCCAATGTACCGACTCCGTCACAAGGGGACAGAGGTAGCAACGATAGATCCATGTCCATTATCTAATCCCCATACATCATGGGACCGGTTAGATAAACATAAGTTTTATACGGAGCACCACAACGTAACCACTCAATTTACGGGACGAAAACCCGAGAGTATAGAGCACCCAACCAACTCAATTTACGGGGACTAACCCAAAAGTACAGAGAACTTACGCTACGCACGTTTCTAGACTTACACCGAGGGCAACTCGTGCCACGTACCCGCTATCTCGGTACATCTAGAGAATCATTTTACCAAATCCAAAACATTTCCACATCCGTACAAAGATTCATCCATCAACATGGAGATCAAGCCAAAAACACATAGATCCATCCATCAACATGGAGATCAAACCAAAAACATTTTCAAAGATATGACTCAACCCCAAAGGTTAGCTCCAAACCTCCAAACCTCCAAAACACTAACGTCCAACACAAATCCATGATGCCCACGAAGACACCACAATCCCCAAGGGACATGGAATTTGACAAAATGTTCCAACAACGATGAAAAACAACCTTCCCCAAACATTTGGTCAAAAACGGGTGAAAAACGGTTTGGAAAACTTGACACACCCTCCCTATTTTTTTCATAAATTTTTCTACAAAAAGAGTTTTAATGTGAGAGAGGTGTCATTGGAAAGACGACTTTCGGGGCTTCAATTTGAGCATACAAATGACCTAATTCCGAGTCCGGATGAGGGACATATGGTCAAAACAATATGGCTATGCGCCGTAGCCAGATTGCTCGCGCGCGACACGGCGCTCGAGCGCTGCAACCAGCCCCGCAACCAGCATTACACCCCTATTTTGTTTTTTTTTTGTTTCTTTTTTTTTTAAACCCCAAAACATGAATAATCCCTAAAATCAAGCCTCCAAACATACTTTTCAAAACTCACGGACATATCCAAACCCAAAACAACCATTTAGCTTCGATATAAACTATCAATATCCGATTTCATTCAACCGAAACGACAAAAAACAATTTTAAAACAAGAAACTTGTTTTCTCGAACATAAACCACGTTTTTATGCATTTTACATGGTGAAACATTATGAGATTACATATAGTACCCTTATACAGCGGTAGAATCTGAGATCCTATCTCGGTGAGTTAAAAACTCGATGCCTCGATCCGCATGCAAAATCGAACTTCGTCAGAATTGAATTCCATCCGGATGGATGCACGATGCCTATAACAAGGATCGGCTGTTGATCCGTTAAAAACCAAGTCCCAGGCCCTCAAGAAGTTAGAGAGAAGGTGGAGAGAAAAAGGAAACTTAGGAGTTAAGTTTTCAAAATATCTTTTGAAAATATCTAACTCCTGATATTAATAGGTTTCCAAAACATCTTTTTTTTTTGAATTTTTGAAATTCGCACTGTAACTCCCGGCAGCCCCCGGAACCAACCCCGCATGCTTATTTAAACCAAAACATGCATCAAAACACATATAATCATATTAAAGCAAAAATGCCTAAACGTGCTAAAAAACACCGTATATGCATATATAACAAAATGAAATGGTACAAGGTCTCACAACTCTCCCCCCTTAAGGAATTTCACCCCCGAAATTGAACTCTGAAGCTCAAGCTAAACAGCAACCGACCAACATATGAAGAAATGCCTCGACCAACCATCAACAATCTCTAATGCAAACCAAACAACACTGTACAACAACATATGAAGAAATGCCTCGACAACTGAAACACTAAAACCGTCAAACTGATACCCACTATATGCATCTTTAAAGAATCAATCTTCGTACGGACTACCCACACTTGCAAGTTCCACTGACACCACTGTCATCCATGGGACATCCTTAAGACGTCGGATCAAAACCCAACTCACACTGTTCACAAATCACTCCAGCGACAGATGCATCATAAGAGACCAATTCACCAAGATACCTGATCCCAAGCATTCTCTATTATCACCTCACAATACACACCAAGGAGTATCTCCACAAGTCCAAACACACGACGTCGAACTCCGACATCGATCACAAGAAGTCACATGTCCTACTAAAAAACGTTACCCAAGCCTTAACGATCGCCAAATGACCACCGACTTTGATATCACCTTGTTACCCTACTGATGCTGACAATACCATCTCAAAGCTGACACGGTGCCCATCCACGAGTAACAATACAATCCCTAACTCTAGAGAGGAGCTCTCCTACTCGCCAGGACATCAAGAACACATCTCAGCAAACCCTCAAACCGTCATTACCAATCTGATCTTTCATCACAAACTACTATTCTCACCCAGGAGGAACATCAGGTGGTACACCATTGTACTAGACAAGGTCCCACACAATCGAAAACCAATTCGGTATCACAGCCACAAGGCACCTGACCCCAACGAGTCACCTGACTCCAGCGAGTCACTCAACCAAACACGTCACGTAAACAGAACATCTCATAGGTATCAAACAACCTATATCAACCAAATCATAACTCCCGTGCAACAGCACGTTACTGCATATCTCAGCGTCTCGCCATTAGATCGCTAATACTAAGGCTACGGACCATCCTCAGATCAAACGCGACCTCCGTCGTCTGACACATCAAACGTGATTCTCATAATCCCAAGGTGAACAGGTCAACTAGCAACTAGCGTCAACTCTAACGCAGAACACATACATCAACCCCTTGAGTCCCTAGACTCGTCCGCCGGGTAACCAACCAAGACTTGCATCTTACATTCAGCCATTTCCTCACATCCAGAACTCACACGGCCCTTTCGTTCACAACCAAACACTCACGTCGGTCCAAACAGGCCACGCCAATCAAGGCTTCTCCACCGTCATACTCTCAGAACCACCATCCACACAAACAACAGTTATACCGAAGCACAACACTCACCACAGTCAACAATCACTCCTCGACTCTAAGAACTCCAAGAACCCTTAGCAGCAGTTTCAAGTCCTCAAACAGAACAATGGGCCAAACTCAAAAAAGTCTACCAGAAACCCATCATACGCATATCACGGCCGCACTGCTCCGACAAAATTCCTGCTCTACCATGAGCTAGAAGCATAACCATACATACACACAACGGTCAAGAATCCTCAGCTGATCACTGCAAAAGAACTTTACGTCTCTACACCAACTCCTAAGCATTCCTGTCTACCAATCGAACCTCACATGGATCACCGTCCAAATGGTCCAGCCATCATCCAATCACAGCGACACAAATTCCCGAGTCAGAACACGGTCACAACACGAGTCACAACACGGGTCACAACATGAGTCACAACATAAGTCGTAACATGAGTCATAACACGAGTCACAACGCGAGTCACAACACGAGTCACAACACAATTCATAACACAAGTCACAATGTGGGTATAAATCCACTGAGCTTTCACCATCTCAGAACACGACCAAAATCCAAACCAACCAAGAACCAGGCATCTCCCTCCAACCGAGATGAAACAACTAGCACCAGACAATCGTCTACAAGAAAATTCTATCTCTCCTTCCATCTAAAGGAAAGAAAAGGGCCAACAAGAAACCATAACACAACCTCAGCGTTCTGCTAGTATACCCCAAGTATGCATCAACACTTAGCCTCTAAGAACTCTGTAAGTTCTACTTCGAGGCCATATCGACTACAATCACTCAGCTGCTGTCAACTTCGACCACGGCACTCAAGCCATCAATCCGCGTACCTGGTACTACACATCCCATGGCGCTCAAAACCTCTCTTCAGAAGATTGCGCCTACTCACCTAACTCCTGCTAGATTAATCACAATCACATCACCGGCTCGAGCCCACTGTCTAAGGCACAGCGTCAAACAAAAGGAAATTTAATCCAGAGACCTCTCATCCAGAGTTACTAATAACCCCGACAACCATGCAGACACCTTTCGCACTTTCGCCCCTAGACACACACGATCACAGGCATCGTATCCTACAATTTTTCACTTATCATCCCACGCCAGCCAAACCACACGGCGCACTGCTAATCCTCATTACTCCACACTACATTCCCGTGGGTGAACAACATACCCATCTCTGAACTTAAGGTGGAACACAAACAACTTCTGGGCATATCACACTCGGGATACATCCTCTCAGT